>VSMD01002640.1:0-23415 GCA_008750895.1 Mirza zaza | reverse complement strand
AGATGTAAAGTTGGTGGCAAAGAGAAGACACTCAACACCAATATGCTTGGTGCTTTTCTGATTCTGTGCCTTTGGTTATGATACCCCCTTATGGAACTTCCCTCTTCTGTGTCTCCACTGATCAACATTCTCCCAGTTCTTTAAATTACACTCATCCTGTTGCCTCAGTGAAACCTTCCTCCTAATTACCCTCAGAAGAGCTGTCCTCTAAATTAGTTTTGATGCTTAGAACAACAGGTACCATGCAAATCAGTCCTCAGTTACATACTGTCTTGTGTCCTTCTCTGCTTTCTCCAGACATTCATCTCTACTCACCCAACCACCTCTGGGCTGTCCAGGAGTGCATCAGGCACCAATGCTCAATGGATAGAACAATGGAGTCGAAGGGGAGGGAAGTAGGTGCACTAAACAGGAAAAGTTGATGGTGGGGTCCAGACATTCTCTTTCTTCCTTTCTTTCCGCCTTTCTTGGACAAAATAAGTAGTGCATTGAACTGATATCTTCAACAAGCACAATCGAAGGATGTGATCAAAACAAACTTTATTTTGTTTCCCACTGCCCATTCAAAATTTATTTAGCGTGGATAAATTTCCCCTGCCCCTGGAAATGAGTGAGTCCCACACTTAAAAACTATTTATTACAATATAACTTACAATACTGTGCATATATCTTAAGTGTTCAGTTTGATGAGTTCAATAATTGTATACACCTGTGAAACCACCTCCTTAAACAAGATATAAAACATTTCCATTACCCCCAAAAGTATCCTCATTCCTCTTTCCAGTTACTTCCTTTCCTACCAACTGTGACCCCATCTCCACTGCTTGTCAGATGCAACTGCTGTTCTGATTTTTCTCCTAACAGGTTAGTTTTGCCCGGTCTGGAATTCTCAGAAATGGAATCAAAGAGCAGTATGTACTCGTTTGTGTCTGCCTTCCTTTGCCCCACATATTGTTTTTAAAAATCCATCCTTCTGGTTTGTGTCTATTAGTAGATTAGTTTTATTGCTAAGTAGTATGCTATTGTATAAATATACAACAATCTTTTTATCCATTTACCTGTTATTGATACTTGGGTTGTTTCTAGATTTTATAAATAAGGGTGCTATAAATATATTTATGCATGTCTTTTTATGGATACATGGTTTCACTTATTTTGGGTGAGTACCTAGGAGTAGAGTTGCTGAGCCATACAGTAGATGTATTAATATATATAATGAAGAATACTCCATTGGGAAGTTGGTCCTTAAAGCAGTAGAAAAGTATGGCCAATATAGAATCATTTTATCAAGGGTTCACTTTATCAATCTTACTTGAGTTAGATTTCTGTGAGTTCTTTTCTTTTTGAAGTTTGTCGCAACTTGAATTCTAATGTTGCCAGCCATTTGTCTACTTTTATTGAGTATTTATAAAGAATCTATTGAGTATTTATAAAGAATCACCCAGAAGGATCTGGGTGATTAATAAACTTGAGACTGTTTCTAACAGAGTGGCTTTTTTATTTGTTTATGCAGGTTTTTTTTTAAAGGTGTTGAGATGCTGCAGAGATATCACTACACTTCTTAATATCCCTACAAAGCAAAGACAGAACAAAGATACCCATTTTATAGTTGGAGAAGCTGAGGTGTAGGGTGGTGGCAGGGAAAGTAATAGTTTCTCTATAGAATAGACCCATCTAAGAGGTTTCGATATTAGTTCATTCAGACTGAGATGTTCATCTCAGAACACATGAAAAAATCACTGGCATGACAGGCCCCATGTCCCATTATACGTGCACCCATTGTGACTTTTCCACCACATGGCTCACCTCAGAGGTCACAGAACTAACACCCCATTTCCCTTAGGGTCACCTTGGTGCTACCCCTTAATAACTCCTTTATGGTATGTTCCAGATGGAGGATATTTGGCTAAAAAATACTATAGACAAGATCTACAGCATCACTGCTATGATTTCACTGATTCTTAAAAACAAAACAAAATTCGTCTTTTCTATATTTAGATGAGCAACCTCTCATGAAATTATCCAAAGTGTTGGGAGAGGAGGGTTGGCTATTCACTGGAGAGCAGAAAATGGCATCCAGCCATTTTAGGGGAAGAAGGGGCTTCTGACGTAAAACAATTTTCATGCTGAGAAGGTGGGGCCGAGGACCACTTCTGCCGAATAAGAATGATCTCCCCTTGAAATTTTATTTATGCTCAGAAAGATTTTTTAAAACTTTGGTTAAATATACCTGAGTGTAAAAAAGTGATTATCCCTGGGCGGTGGAAACACACATGATTTTTCTTATTTTTCTGTATGTGTTTCTGTATATGTGTTTTCCAGATTTTCTAAAATTACCGTGTATTACTCTTTAAAATTAAACCTTTTAGTTTAAATTTTGAGATAATTGTAGTTTCATATGCTGTTGCAAGAAATAATACAGAGTGGATCCCCACGTACCCTTGGCAAAACCATAATGCAATATTACAACAGGTTACTGACATTGATACATCATGATTCCATCATCCCATAACTCTCCTGTGTTGCCCTTGTTATAGTCACAGATGCCACCCTTCCAGTTCCACCATCTCCTTAACCCTGGTGACGACTAATCTGTTCTCTGTTTCTGTGTTTTGTTATTTTATGAATATTGTATACATGGAATTATTCAGTACATAACTCTACAGATTCATCCATGTTGTGTGTATCAATAATTTGTTCCTTTTTATTGCTGAGTAGTATTCCATGGTAGTCATTCAGCTGTTGAAGGATGTCTGGGCTGTTTCCAGCTTTTCACTGTTGGGAATAAAACTGCTATAAATATCTGTGTATAAATAGGTTTTGGTGTGAATATAAGTTTTCATTTCTCTGGGATACATGCCCAGGAGTGCAATCTCTGGGTCATATAGTAGTCGAGTGTTTAGTTTTTTGTGTTGTTTTTTTTTTTTTTTGAGACAGGGTCTCACTTTGTCACCCAGGCTGGAATGCAATGGTGCAATCACAGCCTACATCCTTGAACTCCTGTGCGCAAGGGATCCTCCTGCCTCAGCCTCTCGAGTAGCTAGGACTACAGGCATGTGCCACCATACTGGGCTAATTAAAAAAAAATTTTTTTTTTTTTGTAGAGACCCAGGCTGGTCTTGAACTTCTGGCCTCAAGTGATGCTCCCACCTCAGCCTCCCAAAGTGCTAGGATTCTAGGACTGAGCCACCACACCCAGCCTTCTCCTCATCTTCTTTTTTCTTTCCTTCATCCTCTCCTGCTCTTCTTCCTCATCTTCCTCCCCCTTTCTACTCTCCCTTCCTCCTTCTCTTCCTTTTTCTTCTTTGCCTTCTTCTTCACCTTCGCCTTTCCCTTCTCCTTTTCCCGTTCCTTCTTCTTGCCTGTAGATGTACAATTGCTCCAGCACAATTTGTTGAAAAGCCTGTCTTTCATTCATGGAATTGCTTTTAAGCCTTTGTCAAAAATCAATTAGGCATATTTGTGTGGGTCTATTTCTGGGGTTTCTATTCTATTCCATTGATCTATGCTAACATCCCTCTGCTAATACCACACAGTCTTGATTGCTGTAGCTATATAAAAAGTCTTGAAATCTGTTAGACAGATTTCTCCTATGTTAGCTCCCATTTTCAAAATTGTTTTATAGCTATTTTAGTTCTTTTGCCTTTCCAAATAAATTTCAGAATAATCCTGTCTCTATCTATAAAAAATTTTTTTCTAGGATTTTGATAGGAATTGCATTAAACCTATATATAAATTTGGGGAGAAATGACATCTTTACTGTGTTGAGTCTTCCATGAAAACTGTATGTCACTCCATTTATTTAGATTTTCTTTGATTTCTTTCATCGTTGTTTTGTGGTTATCAGCATATAAGTTCTGTTTGTTTTATGATATTTCATTTTTTGAGCGATTGTAAGTAGAATTGTATTTTTAATTTCAGTGTCCACAGATTGCTAATGTATAAGAATATAAAAATATGTTTATATATTAAAAATCAAAACAATTTTTTAATATTTACCTTGTATTCTGAAATCTTACTGAACTCACTCATTAGTTGTAGGAGGTTTTTTGTAGATCCCTTGGTGTTTTCAATAAAGACAAGCATGTTATCTGCACATTGGGACAATTTCATTTCTTCCTTTCCAATTTGTATGCCTTTTATTTCCTTTTCTTGTCTTGTTCTGTCTAGAACTTCCAGTACTATGTTGAATAAGACTGGAGAGAAGATACCTTTGCCTTGTTCCTGATGTTAGGAAAAAAGCATTTAGACTTTCATTCTTAAGCATAATGTTAGCCATGGGTTTTTTATAGATTCTTTTTATCAAGTTTAGGAAATTTTCCTCTATTCCTATTTTTTCTGAGTTTTTATTTTTAAATCATGAGTAGGTATTGAATTTTATCAAATGTTTTTTCTGCATTGATATGATCACATGATTTTTTCTCCTTTAGCCAATTAATATGATGTTTTACATTGATTGATATTGAATATTGATATTTGATATTGAATCTTGCATCTCTGGAACAAACTCTACTTGGTCATGCTATACAATTCTTTTTATAATTGCTGAATTATACTTGGTAAAATTTTGTTAAAGATTTTTGTGTCCATATTTTTGAGGGATATGGACTATAGTTTTGTTTTTTTGTGCTGTCTTTGTCTGGTTTTGGGAACAGAGTAATATTAGCTTCATAAAATAAAGTGTCAAGTGTTCTCTCCTCTTCTGTTTGCTGAAAGAGATTGCATACAAGCTGTGTTAATTCCTCTTTAAATGTTTGGAAGAACCTTCCACTGAAACTACCTGGGCCTGGAGATTCACTTTGGAGGAGTTTCTTAGTTATAAATTTGATTTATTTAATAATTGTAGAGATATTTAAATTATCTATTTCATATTGGATGAGTTATAGTTGTGTGTATTTTTCAAGGAATTCATTCATTTCATCTAAATTTTCAAATTTATGTTTATACAGTAGTTCATAGTATTGCTTATCACCTTTTTGATGTCTTCAGGGTCTGGAGAGATAGCCCTATTTTATTTCTGATATTGGTAATTTGTGTCTTCTCTCTTTTCTTCTTTGTCAGTTTTGCTAAAAGTTTGCTCATTTTATTGATGTTTCAAAGAATGAAGTCTTGTTTCATCGATTTCCTTTATTGTTTTTCAATTTCATTGATTTCTGCTCTTATGTGTTCTTATTTCTTTCCTTCTATTTGCTTTGGGTTTATTTTACTCTTCTTTTTCTATGTTCTTGTGGTGAGAGCTTAGGTTATTGATTTGAAACTTTTCTGTTTTTCTAATATATGCATTTAGTGTTGTAAATTTCCTCTCAGCATGCTTTAACTGTGTTCCACAAATGTTTATATGTTTTATTTTCACTTTCCTACAGTTCATTGTATTTTAAAATTTCCCCTGAGACTTCCCCTTGGACCCATTGATTGTTTTTTGAAGTGTTGTTTAGTTTCCAAGTGTTTAGATATTTTCCCGTTTTGATTCAGTGGCAATTGGCAAATACACTCTCTTTGATTTCAATTCTTTTAAATGTGTTAAGGTTTGTTTTATGGTCTAGGATATGGTCAATCTTGGTATATGTTCTGTGGCACTTAAGAATCTATATTCTGCTGTTCCTGGGTGTTCTATAAATGTCTATTGGATCCTGGTGGTCAAAAGTATTGAGTTCTTCTATACTCTTACTGATTTTTTGACTAGTTGTTTTATCAGTTGTTGAGAGAGAGGTGAAGTCTCCAATTATAATTCTGTATTTATCTATTTCCTTTTCATTTCTATCAGTTTTTGTTTCATATATTTTGAGGCTCTCTTGTGTGATGCATATAAATTTAGGGTTGTTGTGTCTTTTTGGTGGATTGACCCCTTTAACATTATATAAGGTAGAAGCATATAGTAGGGTTGTGTTTTTAAATCTACTCTATCAATCTCTGGCTTTTAATTAGTGTATTTAGACCACTTACCTTTAAAACAATTATTGATATGTTAGGGCTTAAATATGCCACTTTTACTTTTTGTTTTCTGCTGTTCTCTGTTTTTTATTTCTCTGTTTTATTTTTCCTGCATTACTGTGGGTTACTTGAACATTATTTTAGATTTCCATTTTGATTTATCTGTGGTGTTTTCGAATGTGTCTTTTTATATAGTTTTTATGTTTTGGAGGTTGCTCTAGGTATTATATTATTTATATATAACATATCATGGTCTACTGACATAATTATTTTACCAGCTCAAATGAAGTGTAGAAAACTTAACTCCCTTTATCATTCCTTGTTTATAATTATCTTAAATATTTCCTGTACATATATCTAGAACCACATCCAACAGTATTATAACTTTTCACCCACCATCAAACTGGCTGTATGTGGATGGTTTTATATATGGGTTCTATATATCTCTTCTGTTCTATTGGTCTATGTCTCCATTTTTGTGCCAATACCATGCTATTTTGCTTACTATAGTCTTGTAGTTTATGTGATGCCTCCAGATTTGATCTTTTTGCTTAAGATTGCTTTGGCTATTTAGGCTCTTTTCTGTTTTCAAACAAAGCATAGAATTATTGTTTCTAGATCTGTGAAATATGACATTGGTATTTTGATGGGGATGGCATTGAATCTGTAAATCACTTTGGGTAGTATGGACATTTTAACAATGTTGATTCCACCAATCCTTGAGCATGATATGTTTTTCTATTTGTTTGTGTCATCTGTGATTTTTTCCCCTCAGTGTTTTATAGTTTTCTTTGTAGAAATCTTTTACCTTTTTGGTTACGTATATTCCTAGGTATTTTATTTTCTTTGAAACCGTTGTGAATCGTATTGAGTCTTTGAGACTTGACTCTCAACTTGACTGTTATTGGTATATAGGAATACTACTGATTTATGTACATCAATTTTGAAACCTGAGACTTTGCTGAATGTATTTATCAATTCCAGGAATCTCTTGGTGGAGTCTTTGGGGTTTTCTAGATATAAGATTATATCAGGATGTGAGGGCGATCTGGCTGCAACATCTGTCACCCCATCGATCACCAGGGTTGATTCGGCTGATCTGACTGGCTAGGCAGGTGTCCCCTTCCTTCCTCACTGCTCCATGTGTGTCCCTCCTGAAGCTGTGTATTCTGTCAAAGAGGACAACCTTCCCTGCTAGAGAAGGACCTGTATTTGGTCAAGGGTATACAAGTAGCTGTGAGTCTCTGCTAGAACCTCTAAACAAGCACTCAAGATCATATCATCAGCAAATAGTTTGATAGTTTGACATCCTCTTTCCTGATTTGGATACCCTTTATTTTTTTCTCTTGGCTGATTGCTCTTGTTAGGACTTCCAGCACTATGTTGAATAGAGGTGGTGCCAGTGGGCACCCTTGTCTTGTTCCAGTTGTTAGTGGGAATGCTTTCAACTTTCCCCATTCACTATGATGTTGGCTGAGGTTTGTCATGTGTGGCTTTCACAATTTTGAGATGTGTTTCTTTTATGCCTAGTTTGTTGAGGCTTTTTAACATGAAAGGGTACTGAATTATGTCGAATGCTTTTTCTGCATCTATTGAGATGATCATATGGTCTTGGTTTTTATTTCTGTTTATGTGGTGAATCACATTTATTGATTTACATTTGTTGAACCATCCTTGCATCCCTGGGATGAAGCCCACTTGGTGATGGTGGATTATATTTTGATTTGCTGTTAAATTTGGTTTGCTAGTATTTTACTGAGGATTTTTGCATCTATGTTCATAAGGGATATTTGTCTGTAATTTTGTTTTTTTGTTGTTTTGCCCTTTCCTGGCTTTGGTATCAGGGTGATACTGTCTCCGCAGAATGAATTGGGAGGATTCCCTCCTTCTTGATGTTATTCTGTCTACAGAATAATATCTGTAGAATGGATACCAGCTCTTCTTTGTAGGTCTGGTAAAATTCAGCTGTGAATCCATCTGGTCCAGGGCTTTTTTTTTGTTGGAAGACTTCTTTATTACTGCTTTAGTCTTGTTAATGGTCTGTTCAGGAGTTCTATTTCTTCTTGATTGTGTCTTGGGAGGTTGTATATTTCTAGGAATTTGTCCATTTCCTTTATGTTTTCAAGTTTATGTGCATAGATATTTTCATAGTATTCATAGATGATATTTTTCATTTCTGTGATATCAGTTGCAATATTTCATTTTTCATTTCTGAGTGAGCTTATTTGTGTCATTTCTCTTCTATTCCTGGTTAATCAAGCAAGAAGTCTATCAATTTTCTTTATCTTTTCAAAGAACCAACTTTTTGTTTCATTGATCCTTTGTATTGCTTTTTTTGTTTTCCATTTCATTTAGTTCTTCTCTGACCTTAGTTATTTCTTTTTTTCTACTTGCTTTGGGTTTGGTTTGCTCTTCCTTTTCTAGTTCCTCGAGATGTGTCATTAGATTGTTGTTTTGTGATCTTTATGTTTTCTGATGTAGACATTTAAGGTTATGAATTTTACCTGTAAAACTGCTTTTGATAAATCCCATAGATTTTGATAGCCTGTGTCCCCTTTGTTGTTCAGTTCAAGGAATCCTTTGAGTTCCATCTTTATTTCATTATTGACCCAATAATTGTTTAGCACCAGGTTGTTTAATTTCCATGACTTTGTGTAGAATTGAGTGTTTCTCTTGGAGTTGATTTCTAGTTTTAGTCTACTGTGGTCTGAGAAGATACATGGCATGATATCTATTCTTTTTTTAGAATTGTTGAGACATGTTTTGTGGCCTAAGATATGATCAATTATGGAGAATGTTCCATATGCTGATGAGAAGAATGTATATTCAGTAGTTTTAGGATACAGTGTTCTGTAAAGGTCTGTTAGGCCCATCTATTCTAGAGTCCTTTTTAAGTCCAGTGTTTCTTTATTTTCTGTTTGCATGATCTGTCCAGTTATGTCAGTGGGGTGTTGAATTCCCTAGTGATTATGATGCTGCTGTTTATCTCTTTGCTTAGATCTAGTAGGGTTTGCTTTATGAATCTGAGCATTCCTGTGTTAGGTGAATAAATATTTAGGATTGTTATGTCTTCTTGTTGAATTGCTCCCTTTATCATTATATAACGATCATATTTTTCTTTACTATTATTGATTTAAAGTCAATTTTACCTGATATGAGAATGGCTACACCTGCTTTTTTTTTGGTTTCCATTTACATGGAATATTTTTTTCCATCCCTTCACCTTGAGTCTGTATGAGTCTTTGTGGGTTAGATGTGTTTTCTGGAGATAGTAAATACTCCAGTATTTACTTGTATTTTTTCATCCATTCAACCAGCGTATATCTCTTGAGTGAGGCATTCAGACCATTAATGTTGATTGATAGAATTGATATGTGGGATGCTGTTCTGTTCCTCATGTTGGATAGTACCTTATTGCTTTGTTTTTCTTCTTATGCTATTGTTTATATGGGCTCTGAACTTTAGCTTTTGGGTGGTTTTACACTGGTGAGTGACTATTGTGCTGATCCACATATAATGCAGTTCTGAATATTTCCTGCAGGGCAGGTCTGGTCTTCATAAATTCACTGTGTTTGCCTATCTGGAAAAAAATCTTTATTACTCCTTCGTATATGAAACTTAGTTTTGCAGTATACAAAATTCTAGCCTCGTTCTATTTAACAAGACTGAAGATAGGGCCCTGATTCCTTCTGGCTTGTAAGGTCTAATTTGAGAAGTCTGCAGTTAGCCTAATGGGTTTTCCTTTGTAAGTTACTTGATGTTTTTGCTTCACAGCTCACAGGAGTCCCTCTTTCATGTTGTCTTTGGCCAGTCCAATGACCATGTGTCTTCGTGGTTGCCTCTTTGCAATGAATCTCTTAAGTGTTCATTGAGGTTCTTGTATCTGGCTGTCTAAATCTCTAGCATGACCAGGGAAGTTTTCCTCCATTATTCCCTCAAATTGGTTTTCAAGCCCTTATGCATTCTCTTCTTCACCCTCAGGGATGCCTATGATTATTACATTTGTCTGTTTTACATAATCCAATATTTCTTACAGGCTTTGTTCATTCCTCTTGATTCTCTGTTCTTTGTTTTTGACTGAATTAATTCAAAAGAGTTGTCTTCAAGCTCTGAGATTCTTTCTTCTTCTTAGTAGAGTCTATTCTTAAAACTTTCATCTCTGATATTCTTTTTTCTGCCTGGTCTAGTCTATTCTTAAAACTTACCACTGTGTTTTCTATTTCCTAAAATGAATTTTTCACTTCCAGAAGTTCTATTTAATTTTTTTTATATATGTTGATCTCTTTAGTGGAGTTTTTTATTCAATTCCTGAATTGTTTATCTGGTTTCTTTGAGTTGGTTTTCTATTTTCTTACGAATTTAATTGAGCTTTCTTTCAATTCATATTTGGAATACGTTATCTATTATTTCAATATTTTCATTTTGGTTAATGTCCATTGCTGGAGAGCTGTTGTTTCCTTTTGGGGGTGTCCTTTTTGCTCTGATTTTTCATACTTCCAGAGTTCTTTCATTCATTCCTTCTCATCTGGAGCGGCTATCGCTTCTTATTTTTGGATTTTCTTTTGTTCAGATGGGGCTTTTTCCCACTCCTCACTCATAAGGGTGTATTTGTACCATATGTTGGGTAAGAATCTTTGGCTTTGCTTGTAGGTGCTTTGATGGTGATCTAGGTTCTGGATGGATGCCTTGGTTACAGATATGCTTACTGTGGTGATTTTCTCAGTTGCTAGTTGTTTTCAGGCTGTAGCAGTGGTGAGCTATGTGTGTGGGAAGATTCCCTGTCTCTCTTTGATGAGAAAGCATGGAGGTCTTTGAAATCCTTTCTCTTTCCCTACCCTGTGGTCTTCTTAACAGTGTGAATTGTACTGGCATCCAGTTTAATCTCTGAGACAGTAGGTAGTGCTTATGGGTGGGAATCAACCACACCCTGTATGATTGAGTCAGTAAACGCTGTAAAGGATGTGCGAGTTGATCTCTGTCTCAGTAGATGGCACTTTCTGGAAGGAACAAGCTTCAATGTTGTTTTGGGAACCTGTGACTGGCTTTAGCCTCTCAGGAGAAGCACTTGCATGTCTAGGTGGTGCATGGGGCCCTGGAACTTCCAGGTGAGTCTTTATTTTCCATCACAGCAGAGATGAGTGGTGGAGTGAGGCTAGGTGGTGCTGGGTTGGGTAAGCATGCCCTCAGGCTCCACAAAAGCTGCTAAGATTAGGTCTCAGCAGGGGTCAAAGGTCCACATCCAGGTTTCTGGAGAAAATTTCCACGGAGGGTCTAAAGTGGCCCCAGCCAGCAGAAAGTCTGCTTTGGGGGAAGGGCTGTCTGAAATTCACACTCGGGCTCTCAGGAGCAGTTTTTGCTCTTCTCCCCATTCCCCAGCTCTGTGGTCTTCCTCTGGTCTTTGCCAGTAGGCAGAAGCTCAAACTACCTGAGCTTCTGCACAATGGCACTGTGGGCTGGGAGCCTCCTTGTTCCGGATTGTGTTCTGGGCTGTGAGCCTGGCCTTCCTATAGGAGGAGGTGTGCTCCACAAGTGGACTGGGACTGGGACCCACACTGCACTATGCTCTCAGTTATGCTCCTGTGGGCTCCTTTGCCTCTCAAGGTTAGTTCACAAATCTCCCCTCTGTGCCTCTGAGCAACACAATAAAGTCCTGTGGTATGGGATCTGGTATGTGTACCTGTCCTTGAGTCCCTGAAGATTAATCCCTGATTGTACCAGGGAGAAGCATCCTGGTCCCTATGGGGTTCTGAAGCATGTTTGATGTCCCTCCACTTTGGGGTATACCTCATTCTGATGGAGCAGCTGGGAAAGCAGGACTGGGGAGGGCCAGTTAGCAGGGAGAACAGTCCAAGCACCATTTAGTCCACTGCAGGTCTTTAAGAGGAAAGGTTTGAGCCCTACTCTCTGTGGAAGCCTCAGTGTGATGGCTCAATTGTCTTTCTCTTGCAGCCACATGCAGGGGAGGAACAGGGAGGAAAGCTAGCACTCTGGTCATCTCTGTCCCTCTCTCTGAAAGGCAGCTTAGCCTGGAATGTCCAGCCTCTAGGGTCATGCAGATCCACTGTGACACACCAACACCCTGTGGCTCCCGTGGTCTGGGCCAAAGTTGGGAAATGTTGGTGTGGGAACATGCAAGACAAAAACTGAGGGGCTGAAGCTCTCTGGGGAGGACAAAGGCACATGACAGGTAGAGAAGCAATATGGCACCTATGGTCTTGGCTGGGGTCTGTGGTATGGAAAGCACCCCAGGGGGGCTGGCAGCCTGGTGCTTTGTCTTCAAGGAGTATCCAGTTCACTCGTGGCAGCAGCTTTTGGGCTCCTGAAGGTACAAAGGCTCTCCTGCAGTTTGGGGGCCTGCTGACTTCCAGAGATGGGAGGGAGGGAAAAGCAAACCATTCCACCTACCCTTTTCATTGGACTCCAGCCCTCTCCTGATCTCTTCCAATATCTTGCTCCTTATTCTGCTCTGCAAATTCTTCCTGTGGAATCCCTTCTAGGTACTGGCACTTTTCCCTTGGAATTACATCTGATCTGTTTGATTGTTTTTTCCTTTTCCATCTAAAACTTTTCCTTCTTTCTGAGACAATCTGGCAGCTGGTGTCTCTGGTCAGCCATCGTGTCTCCAGTGTCGCTACCTTTTGATGATCTTTTTCTTCATGTAGTTTGAGATCTTTTCGGTTGTTGTTTTGAAGAGAAATTTTCAACTGAAACCTAGACATTTTTGTGCTATGTTATGATACGCTGATATTATTTAGACATTCTGTTTCAGTTGGCTTCATCTGATACCTGTCTAAAGGAGAAGGGAGGACCCTCTCTTGGTACTGCCAGGTGGAGGTAGATGCCCCGAATGTGGGAAGCTTCTCATTACTGCTGGTTGAGCATGGAGTTCTGGCTCCCCAGTTGGCCTCTTGGCTGGGAGGGTAGGCATGCCTGCCTTGTTACTACTTCCCATCGGGCCACACTGACAGCATGGGGAAGAGATGTACTTGTTTTAGTTGGGCAGTGGGGAAAGTTCTGCATCTCCACTAGTCCTCCTCTGATACCACCTCGGGGGGAGAGGGAGAGATGCCTGGATACTGGCATGGGAGTGAAAGTCCAGCCTCCCCATGTGGCCTCCACTGACACTATGGGGAGAAGGGTTGCTACTACCTGGTGCGGATGATGTTTATGACTCCTTGCTTGGCCTTTTCTAACACCGACTGACAAGAGTGTTGAGATGCCTCCTTATAGCCTGGTGAAGATAGAAATATAGGCTCCCCACCGTTTTTTGCTGGCATAGGTGGGAAGGGGACACAGTGGTTTCTGTGCTTTCTGGTGGGGGTGGAGTGGTTATTGTCTAAAAGTTTTCTATCTTGCTAGGCTGCTCCTCTCCCATTCCATTGGCTAGAGAGAGCTGGCTTTTCTTGAGGCTGCTTTAAATCTGTGCCTGTTGGTTGCTGGCTTCTTCAGCTTTAAGTCTGGGATGTATGAAGCGAAAAGAAAACTCAACAAACTCAACATCATCTTGTTCTTTGGGCCTCGAGGTCCCCAGTTGGTCTGTCATTTTCTCTTCGTCTATGTTTGCTTTTTAGGTGATATCCAAGGCCTTTAGTTGTACTTAGTGGGAAGAATAGGGAAAGTTATGCCTCCTCCTTCCTCATGGGAGCAGAAGCATATCTACATGTTACATTTACAGTAAGAAAATATACATGTTTTAAGAATACAAAACAAAGTAAGACTTAAATTGCAGCTAGGGGTGTATGAGTAAATCAAGAGGTGCTTGTCTGAAATAATCCAGAGACAATAAATTTAGTGACCATAGTAGTGTGTGATGATGAAAAATAATAGCCACTGTTTCTTGAGTCCATGCTATGTGGCTTGCGTACGTTCTCCGTTTGTATTAATCCTCACAGCAAACCTGTGAAGCCAACTTTATTCCCATTTTACAGTGATGTAAACTGAGAGGAGATAGTTTTAAAAAATTTTTTCCAATGTTACACCCCCAATAAGTGAGACAGCAGGGATTCAAACCCTAGCCTATGTTAATCCCAAACCCATGCTATTAATCCCTGTGTTCCACTGCCTCTGTGGGCTTCCTTCTAGAAGAGGGAAAACTGGAAGTAATTAGGTGATGTCCTGTGCAGGACAGGAAATGTATAAGGTGACTGAGCAGCCTTCGTTCTATCTGGTTCTGCAGAGAGCACTTAGGGTCTCATTGCCTACACCACCCATGGCATTTCGACAGAATTTATATTTTATATTACTTCCTTAACACAACTGTGCGGTGGAGGTGGAAGCCAGACCCACCGTGGAACAGATGGGGGATCTGGAGCCCAGAGAGGTCGAGTGACTAGTCTGAGACCATACGGCATTTGGTGCTGGAACAGACCTGGGCAGCAGGAGCCACCAGCTCCCAGCGCTGCTCCTGGCTTAGGCTCTGCGCTGTCACTTTGTTCTTACCAAGCAGAATTCTGGTTTAGGCGGGGCCTGCTGCAGTTCAGTCAGGGCCTTTCCTCCAGCAGCCTCCTGGCTCGCATTGCTTTACACACTGTATCTGATGGAAACCTTATGTGGAGCAAAAAAACAAACCTGAAAACCAGGCCCATCTCAATATCTCCATCCTCTGGATAAACATCTCCAAGACAGACGCACAGGGAGGCCAGACTCCCCTTGCCAAGTTTTTAACCTAAAGTTTGGAAGCGGCTTGTATTTTCCATAGAGCAGTAAACTATTTTCATTCCTTTTACAGTGAATGACTCCTTATGGAGTGATAATTTACTTTTAACCTCTTTCAGGAACTGATGATTTTGCCTTCTTGCCTGAAAGGAGCTGAGGGTTAAAAGAAAAGGTCTACTTCTCGAAGTTTTCTTCTTTCCCATCTTTTCTTTTTTTCGCTTTTGAAAGGCTGCTATGTTTGTTTCGGGGCTTTGGGAGTCTTTGGAGCCTTGCCTCTTTATTTGGAGAGAACTTGGCTCTTTCATGGTGCCCCCATTCCTCTGCCGAATCTAATCTGACTGTTCTATTTATAATTCTTGAACAAGATGAATCTAGTCTTTGTGTTTCTTTCTGAGCAATAGCGTCCCCTCCCTAGGACTTAAGCCAGTTAACCTCTGCAAGAATCTTTTTAATTTCTCTGCAAATTGCCAGAAAGCAGGCAGCTGAAACCCTATCAGGTCCTGGATCATATCAGACCTGCTTTCAAATGGCACCCTCCTCCATCCCCCAATCTCCTGAGAGCTGATTTAGGAACGAGGCTGTGCCGAGAAATTCCCAGCAGCACTTTGGTGACGCCACCGCAGTCTGGGAAGTCTGACAGGGAGGGGCCCACTCCCTGGAAGATGGAGGGGCTCTGAGATAGAAACCTCGCCCACTGCTAGTCACGCCTTGGTTCCTCCCCGTCCCTCCCAGGTCCCTCGGGGCTTATGTATACATTACATGCTCTTTATTATCTTTAAACTTAGATTCATCAAATTATTTTGTTTGGAGACCATTTAGCTGAAACCTATCGTTTTATAGAGAAGAAAATGGAAACTAAAAAAAAAAAAAGGAATGGACTGATCCAAAGTCACACAGGCTAGCGTGTTCAAGAGTTAACACTATAACGTAGGTATCCTACTTTATGTGTATCTCTGTCAACTTGTGAAGGCATTATTTTAAGTTCATGTACACGAAACCACCCCATTTAAATGTAGTCTTTTTATATGTCGCTGTTTTCTACTTTCTCTCTTCATTCCCTGTCTCTCATTCCCCATGTGTACCCAGTTCCATGTCCCATGCTGAGTACATCTCTCTCTGTTCTCAGTGGGTCTTAACAGACCAGCTGGGATATAGCTTCTACAACTAAGGTTTGAGAAAGAGGAGGTGAGTCCCAGAGCCCCACATCTAGAGTGGGCAGATTGCTGGGTCCACGGCAAGGTCTAGAGCTGTGAAGGAGCTTTCTCAGGCCACACAGCAAATTAGTGACCAAGCCGGGATTAAAGCCTGAGATTCTCTTCTTTCTCTCCAGTGCATTCTACTCCTCCCAAAGTTCTGCTGGCTCCGTGTGGTTCCAATTCTGACCTAGGACTGGAATGTCCATTTAGACCATTCTTTTTAGCTAGAGCTCACTCTGACCAACCTGACTTCTAACCTAACATTCACTTGTAATAAGAGGATGTTCTATCATACCCTTAAATTCAACCACATTTTAACCTCATTTGCTATGAGCTTCCTTGTAAAATTAAGTAAGAAAGGGCCAAAATATTTACGTTGACTTTCATTATGTCATTGATCTTCCTTTCTAGCAAGATAAGCTAAGATGGCCTTCCTTTCTAGCAAGATAAGCTAAGTTTTTAAGGACCAGGAATCAGTGTGTCCCATTGAACACATATAAAAGCACATTTATCCTTGAAAGCTACCGAGACTCATTTGAATATAACACAGATGCTACTTTGAAGCAAGCATAATTCTCTAATTCATATTGAGATCCAGGTGGATGGAGGGTTGTACTCAGTGACTTCCTAAGCTTGTAACTGTGTCAGTGTCTGGCTTCCCCTCTTTCCATTATATACCTTTTGTTTCTGGTTCTAAATCCATTTGGGGAGGGTAGAGGGAGGTGGAATAGTGGACAATTTGGAAAACATCAGATGAGAGAAAATACAGTTGAAACAGCCCACTTGCCCTCACGTAGGCCCCTGCCTTGCTTACAATCAAAGAATTTCTTCCAGCCAGTCAAATTAAGGATATAAACATTTATTTAGCAGACGGGGAGATGGGGAGTAATGCCCCTTGTAGGTTAAGTAAGTGCTGGACATTGTGCTACATTCTCTATAAACATTTTTCTCTTTTAATCCACATAGTATTGCTGGTGGGCAGGTATAGTTATCCCCATTTTAATAATGGAAAAATTAAAGCTGAGGGATTTAAAGAACTTTTGCCTAAGGCCACTCAGAGAATGAATGGTTTAGACAAGATTAAATCCAGGTCTCTGACTCCAAAACCAGCTATGACTATGAACTTTTTTATATGTTTTTCTTTGTGCGTGTGTGAGGATTTCGTTGTGTGTGTGTAGAAATGGAGCAGCTGAGTCATGAGGAGTGAGCATCTTCAGCATTATGAGATATTGCCAAATTGCTCTCTGTGGTGACTGCACTTATTTATACTCTCCCCAGCAGTATTTCAGAATTCTTGTTGCTCCATATTCTTGCCAACAGTTGGTGTGATCAAAATTTTAAACTTTTTTACTGGTATCACATGATACTTCATTGTGGTTTTAATTTCCGTTTTCTAGATTACAATGAGATTGTCTCTTAGGTGCTTATTATTGCCTGTTTAGGTTTTCTTTGTGAATTGCTTGTTTATAATTTTTGCCACCTTGCCTTTTTCAAAATTGTGTTTTCTATTTCTAGTTGATTTGTAAGAGAGTGTGTATAGATCCACAAACATACATATTCTGAATGTGAATCTTTCTGTGGTTGTATGCATTACAAATATTTCCCAATCTGTGACTTGACTTCTTATTTACAATGATGTCTTTAAAACAACAACAACAAAAACGGTTTTATTGAGGTATAATTTGCATACCAAAAATTTACTCACAGTAAGTGTACAGATTGATATATTTTAATAAATTTACATGGGTGGAAACCATTGTCACAATCCAATTTTTAGAATATTTACATCACCTCAAAAGATTCCATCTTGTCCATTTTTGGTCAATCTCTGCTTCCACTCCCAGCACCAACAACCACTGATCTGCTTTGAGTTTCTAGTTTTCCCTTTTCTAGAAGTGTCATACAAATGGAGGCATACAATAGGTAGTCTTTTGTGTCTGTTCTCTTTAATTTAGTATGGTATTTTAGAGATTTATCCATGGTGTTGCATAAAATAGTTTGTTCCTTTTTATTGCTAAATGGTATTCCATGTATGGCTATACCACATTTTGTTTATCCACCCACCAGTTGATGGCTATTTGGATTATTTCTGATTTTTAATTATTATGAATAATGCTGCTATAAACATGTGTCTGCAAATTTTTGTGTTGATTATATATATATATATGTTTATTTTATTTTGTTCATTTTTTTATTTGTGCAAATTTATGGGATAGAGAAACTTTTTACATGCATGTAATGCATAGTGACCAAGTCTAGGTATTTAGGGTGTCCATCACTCAAGTAACAATACTTTTTTAAAATATAGTCATCTTACTCTGCTACCAAACAATGAATTTATTCCTTTTATCTTTAACCCACTTCTCTTCACCTTCAATCCCCTACCCAGTCTCTGTTATCTATTTTCCACTCCCTACTTCAATGTGTTCAAATTTTTTGGCTCCCTCATATAAATGAGAACATGTGATATCTGTCTTTTTGTGCCTGGCTTATTTCATTTAAGATAATGATCTCCAGTTCTATCCATGTTGCTGCAAATGACATGATTTAATTCTTTCTTATAACTGAGTAACATTTCATGATGTATAGATACCACATTTTCTTTATTCATTCATCCATTGATGGACACTTAGATTGATTCCATACTTTTGCTATTATGAATAGTGCTGCAAAATACATACAAGTGCAGATATCCCTTTGATACATTAATTTTTTTCTTTTTGGTAGACATCCAGTAGTAGGATTGCTGATTGAATACTAATTCTGTTTTTAGTTTCTTGAGAAGTCTCCATACTGTTTTCTGTAGTGGCTATACTAGTTTATATTCCCACGAACAGTGTGTAAGAGTTCTCTTTTCTTCACATCCTTGCCAACATCTATTATTTTTTGTATTTTTAATAATACCCATTCTGACTGGGGTAAAATGATATATTATTGTGGTTTTGATTTGCATTTCTCTGATGATTAGTGATGTTAAGGATTTTTTCATATACCTGTTTGTTGTTTCTATGTCTTCTTTTGAGAAATGTCTATTCATGTCCTTTGTCCACTTTTTAATGGGATTATTTTTTTTCTTGTTGAGTTGTTTGAGTTTCTTGTAGAATATGTATGTTAGTCCCCTGTTAGATGAATCAGTTTACAAACATTTTCTCTATTCTATGGTTGTCTCTTCACTCTGTTGATTATTTCTTTTGCTGTGCAGAAGCAAATTTTTAGTTTAATTAGGTCTCATTTGTCATTTTTGTTTTTGCCGACTGTGCTTTTGAGATCTTAGTCACAAATTCTTTGCCTAGGCCAATGTCCAGGAGAGTTTTCCCTAAATTTTCTTCTGATAATTTTGTAGCTTTGGGTCTTACATCTTAGTTTTTAATCCATTTGGAGTTGATTTTTATATATAGTGAGAAATAGGGATTCAGTTTCATTTTTCCGAGTGTGACTATCCAACTTCCCCAGCACTATATTTATTAAAGAAGCTGTCTTTTCCCCAATGTAAATTCCTGTTGGCTTTGTCAAAGATTAGTTGGCTGTAAATATGTAGCTTTATTTCTTGGTTTTCTGTTCCATTCCATTAGACTACATGTCTATTTTTATATCAATACTTTTTGTTTATTATAGCCTTGTAATATATTTTGAAGTCAAGTAACGTGATGCCTGCAGCTTTGTTCTTTTTGCTCAGGATTGCTTTGTATATTTGGGCTCTTTTTTGGTTCCATAGAAATTTTAAGATTGTGTTTTCTAATTCTGTAAAGAATGCCATTGGTATTTTGATAGGGGTTAAATAGAGTATGTAGATTGCTTTGGGTAATATGGTCATTTTAATGATACTAATTCTTCTGATCCATGAGCATGGGATGTTTTTCTATTTGTTTGCATCATCTTCAGTTTCTTTTATTAATGTTTTATAGTTTTTCTTGTAAAGATCTTTTATCTCCTTGGGTAAATTTATTCTAAGTTTTTGTTTTTGTTTGGGTTTTTTTTTGTAGCTATGGGATTGTCTTCCTGATTTCTTTCTTGGCCAGATCATTATTGATATATAGAAACACTATTGATTTTTGTACATTGATTTTCTATCCTGCAATTTTACTGAATTCATTTCATATATAAGAGTTTTTAGGTTTTTCTAGATAGATGATCATGTCATCAACAAAGAGGGATAGTCTGACTTTCTCTTTTCCGATTTTGATCCCCTTTATTTCTTTCTCTTGCCTGACTGCTCTGACTAGGACTTTTAGTAATATGTTCAATAGCAGTGGTAAAAGTGGGAATTATTTTCTTAATCCAGAACTTAGAGGAAACCCTTTCAACTTCTCCCCATTCAGTATGATGTCAGCTGGAGGTTTATCATACATGGCCTTTATTATTTTGAAGTATGTTCCTTCTATGCTTAGCTTGTTGAGAGTTTTCATCATGCTAGGATTAGAGGCATGAACCACAATGCCCCATCTGTACCATGTTCATTAATTTGCATTTGCTGAACCATCCTTACCTTTCTGATAAAAACCCCACCTGGTCATGCCGTATTTTCTTTTTGAAGTGCTGTTGGATTCAGTTTGCTAGTATGTTGTTGAGAATTATTATGTCTATGTTCATCGGGGATATTGACCTATAGTTTTCTCTTTATGTTACGCCCTTGTCTGGTTTTGGTACCATGGTAATGCTAGCCTCATAGAATGAGTTAGGGAGAATTCCTTCCTCTTTGATTTTTTTGGAGTAGTTTCAGGAGAATTGTTATTCATTCTTCTTTGTATGTTTGGTGGAATTTCACTGTGAATTCATCTAGTCCTGGGCTTTTCTTTGTTAGGAGACTTTTTGTTACTGATTCAATCTTAGTAAAAAGCCTCATTCTTCTCACAGATTACTTAAGTGGTTGTGAACAGAATGTTGGTAGAAATATGGACAGTAAAGGCTGTTTTAATGAGGTCTTAGAAATGAGGAAAAGATATTGTAAACTGGAAGAAAGGTTATTCTTGTTATAAAGTGGCAAAGAACTTGGCTGAATTATGTCAATGTCCTAGGACTTTGTGAGAGTCAGAACTTAAAAGTGATAAACTAAGGTATTTGGGAGAAGAAATATTTAAGCAGGAAAGTTTTTAGGATTCTGTGTGTTATCCCTTAACTGCTTATAGTAAAATGCAAAAAAAAAAAAAAAAGATAAATTATTTAAAGAGAGGATTTATGATCAAAAGAGAGAAGAATGGGTTGGGCACAGTGGCTCATACCTTTAATCCCAGCACTTTGGGAAGCTGAAGTGGGAGGATTGCTTGAGTCCAGGAGTTCAAGACCAGCCTCAGCAGCATAGCAAGACCCTGCCTCTACAAAAAATTTAAAAAATTAGCCGGGTATGGTGGTGCACACTTATAGTCCCAGCTACTGAGGAGGCTGAGGGGGAAGGATTGCTTGAGCCCAGGAGTTCGAAGCTGCAGTGAGCTATGATCATGATACTGCACTCCAGCCTGGGGAACAGAGCAAGATCCTGTCTTTAAAAATAAAAAAAAATATTTAAAAAAAGGAAAACGGATTAGAAAATTCTCAGCCTGCCCATGCAAAGAATAAAAATGCATGTTTTGGAGAGAAAACCAGGGTTGTGGCCAAGCGATTTGCTAAGGATAAGGAGATTAGTATGGATAGAAGGAAGCCAGAGGCTATTCATCAAGAGACTAGGAGAATGACCCTGAAGACATTTCAGAGATCTTCCATGATACCACGTCTATTATAGACCCAGAGTACCAGGCCCTTGAGGGCAGAACGGCTGCAAGGGAGGGGCCCCGGATGCTCAAAGCTTGCTGCCCAGGGCCACCTCAAGTCTCTGCTCCCCTACTCCAGTGCAACTCCTCAGTCACCCCAGCTGTGGCACAGGTGGGCCCAGGTGCAGCTCGGATCACTGATCTATAAGGTGCAAGTTGTAAGCTTTGGCAGTATCTATGTGGTGCAAGAGGTATGGAGGCATGGCTTCCCCCACCTAGATTTTAAAGGATGTCTCAGACAGCCTCAAGTCCAGGCAAAGGCTTGCTGTAGGGGTGGGCCCACCACTGAGAGCCTCTTCAAGATTAATGCCTACTGGAATCATAGGGGCAGGGCCACTGCAAGACCTCAGACCTGTAGAGCCATCAGCATGTAACATCACCCTGGGAGAGCCACAGGCACCTGACTTCAACCCATGAGAGTGACTGTGTGAGTTGCACTCAGTAAACCAGTGGGGACAGGGCCTTGGGCACCCACCCCCCACCCTAGTATGTCTGAAAGGTGTGACATGGAGTTAAAAAACGTTATTCTCAATCCTCAAGATTTAATATTGTTTACCCTGTTGGGTTTTGGACTTACGTGGGACTCGTCACCCCTTTCTTCTTTCCTAGTTCTTCCTTTTGGGATGGGACTGTCTATCCTATGCCTGATCCATCAAAGTACTTTTGAAAGCACACAACTTGTTTGATTTCACAGGCTTACAGCTAGAGGGAAATTTGCTTCAGGATGAATTGTACCATGAGTTTCACCCATATGATGTTTAGAGGAGACTTTGGACTTAGATTTTAAAGTTAATGCTGGAATGAGTTAAGACTTTGGAGTAACTGGGATGGAATGAATATATCTTGTATGTGAGAAGAACATGAATTTTGGGAGGCTAGGGGTGGAATACTATAGTTTGAATGTTTTCGTCCCTTCCAAAATTCATGTTAAAAATTAATCCCCAAGGCACAGTTTTGGGAGGTGTGGCCTTTGAGAGATGATTGAGATCACCTTGATCTCATGAATGAGAGCAGGTGCCCTTATTAAAAAGGCTTAATATAAGGAGTTTGCTCCTTTTGCCCTTCTTCCTTCTGCCACGTGAGTTCACAGCATTCTTGTACTCCAGAGAACGCAGAGTTCAAGGTACTGTCTTGGAAGCAGACAGACTGGGCCCTCACCAGATGCTGCCTTGATCTTGGACTTTCCAAGCCTTCAGAACTACTGTGAGAAATAAATTTCTGTTATTTATAAATTACCCAGTCTATGGTATTTTGTTATAGCAGCAGAAACAAACTAAGACATATGAGGTTTTCTTTTTCTTTTTTTTTATTTCGGCATATTATGGGGATATGCATTTTAAGGTTTCAATAAATGCCCTTTACCCCTTCCCTCCACAAGTCTGAGTTTCCAGCATGACCATCCCCCAGATGGTGCACATCTCACTCATTATGTATGCATATACCCGCCTCCCTACCCCCTCCCCCCTGCCCAATACCCTATTACTGTAGTACCTATGTGTCCACTTAGGTGCTGCTCAGTTAATACCAGTTTGCTGGTGAATATATGTGGTGCTTGTTTTTCCATTCTTGGGATACTTCACTTAGTAGTATGGGTTCCAGCTCTAACCAGGAAAATATAAGATGTGCTATATCACCGTTGTTTCTTAGAGCTGAATAGTACTCCATGGTATACATATACCACATTTGATTAATCCATTCTTGGATTGATGGGCACTTGGGCTGTTTCCACAGCCTTGCAATTATGAATTGTGCTGCTATAAACATTTGAGTGCAGGTGTCTTTTTTGTAGAGTGTCATTGGATCTTTTGGGTAGATGCCCAGTAATGGGATTGCTGGATCAAATGGTAGATTCACTTGTATCGCTTTAAGGTATCTCCATATTGCTTTCC
>VSMD01002639.1:0-12756 GCA_008750895.1 Mirza zaza | reverse complement strand
CCAGTCACCATACACAGGTTACCAGTGTCAAACTTGATGAAATCAGTAATCTTGCCAGTCTCCAAATCAATCTGAATGGTGTCATTCACTTTGATGAGTGGATCAGGATAGCGGATGGTGCGAGCATCATGAGTCACCAGATGAGGGATTCCCTTTGTGCCCACAAAGATTTTTCTCACTTTGCACAACTTGTACTTGGCCTCCTCAGGTGTGATACGATGAACAGCAAAGCGACCCTTGGTGTCATAAATCAGACGGAAATTCTCTCCAGTCTTGTCAATGCTGATGACATCCATAAATCCAGCAGGGTAGGTTATATCAGTTCGGACCTTGCCATCAATTTTAATGAAGCGCTGCATGCAGATCTTCTTCACTTCATCTCTGGTCAGGGCATACTTAAGCCTGTTTCTTAGGAAAATGATGAGTGGGAGACACTCTCTCAGCTTGTGGGGACCAGTGGATGGACGAGGAGCAAACACACCGGTCAGCTTATCTAGCATCCAATGCTTTGGAGCTGCTACACGCTTCAGATGCTTCTTGGGACCACGGGCCATGGCTGCGCTAAGCACTGAAAGAGCTAGGTTAACTTTTAAATAATTTCCAGCAGCAGAAGAACTTTCTACTTCCTCTTTCTGTCAGGTGAGAGTCTATTTATGTCATAGCTTCTTTTTTCTTACTCTACTACTTTTCATGACACTTGCCCCTTCCACAGGTAATCAGCCTCATTACCTAGGTTTAGTGACTTCAGAGTAGCAGGGAAAGGATTGATAACAACCTTTACTTACCCCCATGCATGCATGTCTGTGACATGTATTTTATCCTTGTTTGTCATTTTTCCAATCAGATAAGAGGGATTTCCTGGATGCCAACATCTATGGCACTAAACTTCCTCTCCCAACAAATAGGCACCAAAAAGTTGTTTTATTTTATTCTTTGCAATTTTACGGCCTATCTTATAATGCAGACCTCTTAGAAATCAATTTTGCAAAGACCATACAATTTGTTCAACTTGCTTCTTTTTCTTTTAGAAAAACATTTTAGCTGACCATCAGAAATACAATGGATTTTCTATAGATGCAAAAGAACTCCTCTTTCTCTCATATCCATTTGAAACATTTGTACACGCAAATTTATCTAAGACTTAGATGTTGTGTATCAAACAATTACAACATATATAGCATTTATAGTCTACATTTTATCATTTGACCCTGAAAATAAGTGGTCATCCACTTTATTTCCTGTTAATGAGAAATTGGGGGTTGGCGGTTACAGGTTGAGAATTGGAAAGTAAGTTCAAAGACATCTGCCTGAATGGTGCTTTGGTTGTTGCTAACTTTCCTATGGAAAGGGGATGTCTTTACCAATCAGGGATTACCCTAAAGTCTACCCTATTGTAACAACTAGCACTAAGATCCAACCTGATGGGCAGAAGTTCTTGCCCTTTTCAGACAACAGTTACAAAACCACTGTGGGCAGAAACCAGATGAATTTTTAAAGCATTGACTACTTCACTTAGGAGATGGGGTTTGTTAAGGTAGAATGGCAATAGCTAGGCAATTTTACAGATCAACTCCTCCTTCAGTCTATCATTTCAACCTTAGAGCTTGGCTGCTTATAAGAGAGCTTAGGCACTATCAGAGAGATTTCCTTGAGACAAACTCCCATGGAAACCGTAGATTAGACATTTATTAGTATTCAGGTTCTTAGTGGCCTAGGTTAGGTTCATGATGCTAGTGAAGGCGCCCCACTGGAGAATGAGAAACTGATCCAAAGAAATATAGATAAATTCTGGTGATCATCCCTGCTGTCTTTGAAAATTCTCCCAGTTCTAATATTGAAACTGGCTGAAAACTTAGGATATATTATGGCAATGGCTCTGTAGATGCCTCCGTTTAAAGCAGACTCCTTAAAATAATTTGCTGCTTTTTCATGTGTTTGTTGGGCATTAGTCTATCTTCTTTTGAAAAGTTTCTATTCATGTCCTCTGCCCACTTTTTGATATGGTTGTTTGATTTTTCTTGCTGATTTTCCTGAGTTCTATATAGATTCTAGTTATCAGCCATTTTTTTCTTTTTTTTTTAAATTTCAGCATATTATGGGGGTACAAATGTTAAGGTTACATATATTGCTCATGCCTCCCCTCCCCTCTCGAGTCAGAGCTTCAACCGTGACCATCCCCCAAATGTTGCACATCTCACTCATTATGTTTGTATATACCCATCCCCTCCTCCCCCCTCCCACCTGCCCGACACCCGATAGATGTTATTCCTACATGTCCACTGAGGTGTTGATCCGTTAATACCATTTGCTGGTGAGTACATGTGGTGCTTGTTTTTCCATTCTTGAGATGCTTCACTTAGTAGAATGGGTTCCAGCTCTATCCAGGAAAATACAAGAGGTGCTATATCACCACTGTTTCTTAAAGCTGAATAGTACTCCATGGTATACATATACCACATTTTATTAATCCACTCATAAATTTATGGGCACTTGGGTTGTTTCCACAACTTTGCAATTGTGAATTGTGCTGCTATAAACATTAGAGTGCAGGTGTCTTTTTCATAAAGTAACTTTTGATCTTTTGGGTAGATGCCCAGTAGTGGAATTGCTGGATCAAATGGTAGATCTACTTATATCGCTTTAAGGTATCTCCATATTGCTTTCCACTGATGTTGCACTAGTTTGCAGTCCCACCAGCAGTGTAGGAGTGTTCCTATCTTTCCACATCCATGCCAACATTTATTGTTTGGGGACTTTTTGATAAAGGCCATTCTTACTGGAGATAGGTGATATCTCATTGTGGTTTTGATTTGCATTTCTCTGATGATTAGAGATGTTGAGCATTTTTTCATATGTTTGTTGCCCATTATTCTGTCTTCTTTTGAAAAATTTCTGTTCATGTCCTTTGCCCACTTTTTGATAGGGTTGTTTGATTTTTCCTTGCTGATTTTCCTGAGTTCTAAATAGATTCTAGTTATCAGCCCTTTATCGGATGTGTAGCTTGCGAAAATTTTCTCCCATTTTGTGGGTTGTCTGCTTGCTCTCTTGACAGTTTCTTTGGCTGTGCAGAAGCTTTTTAATTTGATCATGTCCCATTTATTTATTTTTGTTGTTGCTGTGATTGCTCAACATCTCTAATCATCAAGGATTGTTCAACATCTCTAATCATCAGGGAAATGCAAATCAAAACCACAGTGAGATATCACTTATCTCCAGCTAGAATGGCCTTTATCAAAAAGCCCCAAAACAATAAATGTTGGCATGGATGCAGAGAGATAAGAACACTCATACACAGCTGGTGGGTCTGCAAAGTAGTACAACCTCTGTGGAAAGTAATACGGAGATACCTCAAAGAGATACAAGTAGAACTATCATTTGATCCAGCAATTCCGTTACTGGGCATCTACCTAAAAGAACAAAAGATATTGTATAAAAAAGACATCTGCACTCAAATGTTTATAGCAGCAAAATTCACAATTGCAAAGATGTGGAAACAACCCAAGTGCTCATCAACACATGAGTGGATTAATAAAATGTGGTATATGTATACCATGGAGTTCTACTCAACCACAAAAAAACAATGGTGACATAGCACCACTTCTATTATTCTGGATAGAATTGGAACCCATTCTATTAAGTATCATAAGAATGGAAAAACAAGCACCACATGTTCTCACCATCAAATTGGTATTAACAGATCAACACTTAAGTACATATATAGTAGTAACATTCATCGGGTGCCAGACAGGTGGGAGGGGGGTGGAGGGAATAAGTATATACAAACATAATGAGTGTGGTGCGCACTGTCTGGGGGATGGACACGCTTGAAGCTCTGACTCAGGTTAGGGGGCAAAGGCCATATGTGTAACCTAAATCTTTGTACACCAGAAATATGCTGAAATAAAAAAAATATTTAAAAAATTCGTTGCTGTGTAAGTGAAGCCTGAGTCAGCCAGAGGATGTAAACCTCACAGTACCAGCCAGAAAGCAACGTGGCTGTAGCTGCTGAGTCACTATGTTCTTGAGGCTAAAATAGGTGGTTTCAGCTATGAGGACCTTGCCACCCAATATAAAGCATTAGACAAGCTGAAAACATTGGAAATTCATTCAGTTGAGTCATGCATGACCTGCTGTTATGCCAGTAAAAACTGGAAGTAAATGCCAAATCTTCTTTAATGGCACAGAGATTCTCTCTCCTTCCGTGCTCCTGATACTTCCCTATGCACCCCAATATCAGTCCTTTTAAAGGTAAAATCTGAAGTGTGGCTGATCTCAAGGGGAATAAGAGGGCCTTACACACTCATCTGAGTATGCTGTGGAATTTAGGAGAGGAGGACTCAAACTTCAATGGTTCTATTGGATATGGGTGGTCAAGTCACTATCCTACTTCAACCTGTGGAAGGAAAAGGGGCCTGGATTCAGGCTATAGCGTTTAAGCAGGGTTTAAATTGGGGCAGAGAAGCAATGTCAGCTGATGGATGGGACCTCTCGGGCCTGTTTAAAGTACTATAGTTGCTGCATTTACACTGGAATGTATAAGAGGAACTAATGCTCTATAAGCTTGTACTTCCCTATCTCATAAGTGGGGATTATTTAAATTGGAAAGAGCCACATGGGGAAGTGCTAGTGGGGCAGATTAATTGCTCTCCTCTCTCCCTGACATCTCCGGTACTCCAACAGAAAAAGTATAGAATCCCAAAAGGAAGAAGAGAAATTGCCTTCATTAAGGACTTAAAGGCAGCAGAAGTAGTAAGAGACACAATATTTCAACATAATAGTCTTGTATGGTCAGTGAAAAAGACTAACAGGAGCTGGAAGCTTACAGTGAATTATTATTCACTGGATTCAGTTTTTGCTCCCATAGCCCTGGCTGTTCTAAACATTGTGACTGTAACTGAACTCATTACATGGAATCATGGCACTTGGTGTGCTGTTGGGACGTTGTCAATACCTTATTTGCTATACCGCTGACACTGGGATCAAGATAACTTTGCATTCATGTAACACAGCCTCAAATATATATTTGTAGTGCTCCTCCAGGGATACCTAAACTTCCCTGTCATTTGCCACCAGTGAAAATGGGTCATGACTTAGCATGAGTGTCTCTACTCTCTCATGTCCATAGCTTTCACCATATAGATGATGCCCTATTGGTTGGCAAAGTCAGAAGCCTTAGTCTCAATAGCCTTAACTCTGGTGTTATCACGCTTTTGCAAGCAGAGAGGCTGATAAACCCCAATGAAATTCAGGGGCCTACTTGCCAAGTAAAGTTTCTTGGGACAAGTTTCTTCAGATTCATGATACTTAATCCCTCTGGCAGTCAAGGAAAAGCTGTTTTCTCTTAGGCCCCAGGCATTGAAAAAAGAAACCCAAACATTTTTGGACTCTTTGGATATTCGAGGCAATATGAGTCTCACTTAGGCATTCTACTTGATCCTTTATGTCAGCTAGCCAACAAATTGGCATCCTTCTAGTGGGGCCCAAGCCAACAGGGTGAATTGGAATCTGTCCAGCAAGCTGTAGCATGCTCTCTACCTTTGGATCCTCACAACCCTAATGACTGTTTTGAGCTGCAAGTCTTTGGGATTGACCGTTTTTCCCATCAGGCCCTCTGGCAAAGAGAGGCAAACTCCATCTGGGATAACCTTTGGGGTGATAGGGACTCATTGTTTCCATAATATAGCTACCAGGTATTCCCCTTTTGAAAAATGGTTATTAGCTTGCTATTGGGCTCTTGTCAAAATTGAACACTTGACCCAAGGAGGCCATGTGACTACCCAGCCTGACTATTCTCATTTTGGGGTGGGTCAACTTAGACTCAATGACTAATAAGGTGAGAAAGACCCAACAAGCCTCACCTTTCAAATAGAAAAGGTGTATTCAAGAATGCAGCCAGCCTGGCCCCAGCAGCATCATGGCTTTACATGAAGGAGTGACAACGATCCCTGTGGAGCAAAATGTATCTCCTCACTCTGCCAACTGAAGCAAAGCCACTGCTTTGATGGAACCCTTGATTCTAGAGTTTCCCCATATTTCTGGGCCGGGTTCACTGAATCTTGCACTAATCTGAAACCAATGTTGTCTACTGGCCTGTGACAGCTGTTCAGTCTCAGCTTCAGCTATATAGAACTGAAAATGGACATAGTCACTCTGCTCAGAGGACAGAACTCAAGGTCATTCTCAAACCTCTGACCAATACTCTTCTTGATGAACCTTGTTATATTTTTACTGTTGCCAATGGCACTTGAAAAACTAGACACTGACAGATTAAAGACTTTCCTCTTTGGGACTGCAAACTGTGGAAACAAGTTGCAGCTACTGACCAAACTGTCAGAGTTATACATGTAGATGCTATGTGAAGGCACATTCTCTGATGAAACTGACTGGAATCAAGCTGCTATTCAGGTCTGCACTAGCTAGATTGCCAGCAATGCTACCTGCAGCACGTTTGCCATCATAAACTGGGCACAAGGTAAAGGACTTTATGTTTCTGATGCAGAGGCCACCACCATGCAAGGCATGCCAGACTTGTGACCCACACCAAAAGTTGACCTAGTTGTTTCATGGTGAGGGATACGATATGACCCTGCCTACTCCTGGGATATCACCTATTAATACATGGAACCTTTGGCTCTACCTCGAGGTTATCAGTGGTACCTCATCTCTATTGACACTTTCACATTGTAGTATTGCTGTTCTAGTCTAATCAACTGACTCCAGCCACACTATTATGGCCCTTGAAAAGAATCTCAGCATTCCAGACCATTTGCAGTCTAGTGATAGTTTACTCTATTTTTTGGCAAAAAACCCCTCAACAATGAGTTTATAGTTAAGTTATTCAATGGACCGTCCACTCTCTCCTTACCTTCCACAAGCATCTAGTATTGTTAAGCACTGGAGGAATCTATTTGAAAGATTTCTATCTTTACTTCCCTCACTTCTTCCTGGTTCACATACTTTACTAAGGCAATTTGGTCAGTGAATGTGCCTGTCCCTATAAGTGAATTATGTCCCTTTGGCCACTTCTTGAGTAATGATCAGGACTTAAGAGATGGGGTAGATTACATGTACAACTATTTTGAAAATCCAAGATTCTGCTCTGACCATTCTTGGTCATGATGCTTCATTATTTCTCATAAATAATCTAGGCTAGCCTCGTTGGTGCACCTTCAAAGTGGCAGCTTGGCCAAAAGGAGGCCTAGAAGATTCAAACTTAATTGTGGTTTAGTCATCTTGATTCTCTTATTGGATTCTCAGGGCCCTAGATCATAAAGGTAAGGATCACTCTGTTGAGTACACTGCTTGCCAGTGGATCCTATGGTGGCTCATGCAAGACAAAGTGAGAAACATTATGGGCCTCTGCAAGTTTTATAAAAATGCCCTTATCCTTCTTGCAACTGACCCTTCCAGAGAAAAGGTCTGGGTGTGAGTAGGAGATGATTAGAAAACAAAAGTGAAGTTATAGATACTGAAATGAGGCAACCTATTTTGTAGTGGTGAAAGGAGAATAACCACTCAGTGCCGGGGAAGGAACACATCAGATTCTGGTAGGCATGAGGGAGGGAGGGACAGTAATGGCTTTTGTCTTTCAGAATTGTCCCTGGTGCCTAGCTTATGAAGGAAAATGCCCCGGTTTGAATCTCCCAAATGCTTCAAGCAACTTAAATGCAACTGACTTCTGGGTGTGCTATCCTCTGAGAGATGGCTCTGACAACTATTCAATTGCTGTCACCCTTGACCTTACTGAGAAGCCTATCAGAAACAGCAGGGGATGCAACTCCTGCATCTCCTACACAAACACCTGTAAACACCTTGGGGTGTCTTCCATACCCTACTCCCAGTCATTCTTTGGGGCAGATGAATGTCACCGAGCTAGTGGCATATACAAACAGGAAAAGTTAGATTTCCCTCAAGAAGTCCTTCCAAGAACAAGGATTAGACTTAATTATATAAACTAAACTGGGAGTCCTGAGGTTTTACCAGCTGGCCAGGAGACAATGTTTAAGACATTGTCAACCTGTGCCCCCAGCTGAAATAGGTCCCACTTGAGGGTCCCACAACTGTAAACAGCACTTTCCAGGTGCACGATTTCCACCCCCTGGGACTGTGCTTCTTGTGTGGAAGATAGGCAGTAACTTGCCTTTCTCTGGAAAATGTGATAACTCACACACTAGGGGTAGTCATAAGAGACCTTCAAGTGTTTAAGGAAACAGTACCAGTAGATCATGTAGCCCTCAGAACATTGCAGAGATTGCTCCAAAATGAGCATAATTTTGGTTAATCAGGGGAGTTTACTGGGGGGATAACTGACGTGTTATTTATGTGCATCCTGTGGGCAGATTTCCCTACAATGAGAGTTTTCCTGTTAGAAAAAGTGGCACAAAATTTGTCCCTGACTTTAGCTAAAGTGATCAATGATACTGTCTTGGCCCTGGAAGGCATTCAGGTAAACCTCAATTCATTGGCCAGGGTTGTTACAGAAGATAAACTCTCCCTAGAATTCCTCCTTATGGGCAAAGGGAAGTTTGTGCAATTGCTAATATATCCTGTTATACCTGTATGAAAATTCTGGGCAAAGTGGAAAGGTCAATACAGAAACTTAAGGAGAAAGCCATTTGCCTTTCTAAGGTGGTTTATAGGATTTGTTTAGCTAGTTGGGTCTAGGTTCCTGAGGGGCATGGTTGAGGTTGAGACTGTGGATTGCTCTCATCCTGCTGCTTGGAGTCCTATTGGTAACAGCCTTTATTAAATACTGTATGAGACAAATTGAACAGATTTGGTCCCAGTCTCTGTCAATCAGAATAATCAGAGTGGCTGATGGAGCAGTATCCTTAACTTATAGGAAATTTTATCAAAAGCTAAGATCATGTAAAAATGAAAAGTAGATATCCTTAGGTGACAAATTTTCCATGAGGCTCTTGAGTTTCTGCATGTTTTGCAAGCAAGGCGCTGACTGCCCTTTGTTTTGTGTTATCTTTTCAAGGATATTTGTATAGCAAAATAGCCTTAGAAGATAGAGCTACTTTCTCCCTCAAGGGCAAACAGCAGGCATACTTACTCTCCTGTATAATAAAGATTACATCTTTCACTGAAGCAAAGGGTAGCCACTACTATCCGTTATAAAATATTCAGGTTATCTAAATTGAGAATTCCTCTCCTATAATGCAACCTGTAATACTGTAATCCAGGAATGCATGCAGGTGCCATATGGCCCTGTTCACATCGTCTTCTGGAAATTGGAGCTCTTGGAAGTAGCATAAAATTGCTGACATTCTGGTCATTGCCACGGTTTTGAGGAATAGAATGTCTTTCTTCGTTGGCTCAGTTGTCTCATGTCTTCTATTAGTATCTATCATACTGTCACCAGATGACTTGTTGGCTTGCAAGTAGGATAAAATATCAGACTTTACTCAGTTCTTGATACATCCCGTGTGTGGTAGGCAGGGCTGACACTAGTGTTCCCATTTTACAGATTAAAAAACTGATGCTCAAAGAGACTTAGTAAGTTGTTTTTGATGAATGTCACCTAATTATTCTCCAGAAGGAATGTATCAATTTAATTTCTACCAGAATATAATGTATGGAATTGTCCATTTTTGCATTCACACCAATATTGGATGTTATATTTAGAAAACTTTTCCATATAATGAATAAAAATGATAACTCTAGATTATTAAATGTGAATTTTTTATTACTACTAAAGGTGAAAGTCTTTTCAGCACATGATCCCACATGGCCAAAAATTCTTTTCTACTGGTCTTTCTGGCTGAAAAATTCAAACAAGACTGATTCCCTTGGTGAGGTGTCAACACAAAAGTAAGCTCTCCATTTAACAAAATTATAAAGGACTTTTGTATCTGGTAGTGAAGGATTCTCCTTAGGCACACACACCCAAAAATAAATAAAGAAAACGAAAACCTACGTTATCAGCCCCTGGAAAATGAGGACAGGTTTTGGGAATGATAACAGTTAAACATTAAGCAATGGGTAACTATATTGTTATGTACCTTAGTACTGTGTCAGACACTTTAACATAGGAAAAAGGACTTCAGTATACAGAATTGAATTGATACAAATTATCTTATTGAAACCCCATAATAATACCATAAGATAGGTATTACTGTCATTATTTTACAGGTGAGGAAAACTGAGGCTTAGAAATGTTCAGTAAATTGCCTAAGACCACTTAGCTATTAAGTGGTAAAAGAAAGATTCCAACTAAGATAGATTTGACTTTGAGACTTGTGCTAACTTTCTTCCAGTGCCCCACCAACAACTGGTGAGATGTCATTTCTTCTGGCTTACCACAGCAGAAAATATTAAAATCCTGATGCTATCAGCCTGGTCAAAGAGTAGAAAATCATTTGTTCCTGGGTAGGAGAATGACTCTATGCCAGGGCCCTGGTGATCTTGCATGTGTCCACTAGGCCACAAAGGCAAGATTTGAACTGCAGCTAATCTGTGTCTTGGCAGAATGCCTTGTGATCCTCCTGGAACGTGAGAACATGGGATGCTTGTGAGAAGCTGCTATGAGGCCATCTTCCACTCTCCTTCCTATTTACCAAGGAGATTGGCATGAGACAGTTTCTCATTGTCTCCTGAGTTCTAATAAGGTGTGAAACTTTCTACCTTGCCCCCTTTGGGTATAACTTCAGGTGATAAAACTGATTAACTGCTTCATAGCCTTGTCTTCTCAGCAATAGGGTGTCCCACAACTCAAGATGCATTGCCTCCTGGCCCCTTTTGTTTTGGTTTCATCTACTAGTGTGTAGGACTAGGACCATGGGGAGCTGGCTCCTTTGACTGCCTATGTATGTCTATGTAATAAACTGTCTAAATATGAAAAGGGCTTCTTGCATATTTACTGACCAAATTTATCATAACTTGGCCTTGCCTTGGTTGTGTGCTCATCACTCTATAGGTAGAGTATATCTATTGTTTCAATCTTTCCTGAGAACCTTTGAAAAATATGATCATATTCTTTCAGTAAACAATTTTATTTATAGTTTATTGGATCTTCATGATTACCATGAAAATAAGGTATTATTCAGATATAGAAACTAAGACTCAGAGGAGCTAATCAATTTTCTCAAAATCATAGTAAGTGACCAAGCTTAGTTTAAACTCAGATGTGATTCCTAGTTCAGTGCTCAGTGTACTTTCTGTTGCATATTTATAGTATATATTACTAATGCCAAATTTGCTACACTTTAGATGACATATAATTAAAAGACTTAAGAATTGCCTCACTGAGACACAATCATGTCTCTGATGTGGCAGAAAAGAGTGCTATGTATTAATCTTATAATAATCCTCTATGTGGTTTGCCTCAAGTTTTTCTAAGGGTATTACCATACACTTTTCCACACTGAAGTTCATCTTCCACTTTCCTGGAAACTCCTTAGATGTTTCTGCAGTTTCTCACTGTAACTCGGCATGTTTTATTAATAACTCGCAGAACTTCTCCAGGAAGTGTCTCCTGAAGGATAGGCAGCTCAGAGCTCTCAAATAGCAAAGCAGAAGATACCAGCCCTCTTAAGTTTACCTCTTGGACAGGCTTAACATCACTTCCACCATTCTTCATGGGTCAAAGCCATCACAAGCCTTCCCAGAATCAAGAGGAGTAGGAAACAGATGTGACCACTCAATTGGAGTTGAGGCCAGGAGTGAGCAACCTTCCTGCACCACATCCAACATATACTTCCTGAGATGCAGTTGGGTGCCACATACATAGTGTGTCCATACTGAAAAGCCCTTGGTTCATTGTGCCAGAGTGGGAGATTCTGGAATGGTTTTACACTTGCCTGATGCCTAGCAATGGTCTTCTCTAATTTGGGGACCTGTATACCCTAAGACATAAGTTTATCCCTGAAGTGGCATGAAGGTTCTAACCATTGTAGACACAATTTCCCACATGTGAGTGCCTGGATTAGAGAAACAGACACACAGACCAAACGGGGAATGTATGGAGTGTGTACTTGTTAAAAGGACCGGGGCCAGAACCTGGTTCCATTTTATGACCCCCCTGATTTAGGGCTACCAACTTTTCCCATATTCTTCATGGTCCCCTTCTTTCAGGAATCAAATTACCTCTGCTACTTCCATCACGATGCATCCATCTTCGTTGTGCCTACAAAAGTGCATATCCACAGCCTCATGAATGGAGGCGGTTTGAGCCACAGAAAGAATGTACGGAGAGGAAACATCAGAAGTATCCCCTGGCGTCTGCCATTTCATGCTGTGTCCATGTCTTAAGGAAACACCTGCTTTTCTATTCCCGTCGGAACTAGTTCCCAAGTGCAGATTGAGCTGGGTGAAGCTCCTCAGTGCTGCATTTCCTTCTATGTTATTTCCTGCCCAGTAGGTTAACACACATGAGCAGGCAAATACCATGTCTCATACACCAGACATTAGACACAGATTCCGCAAATCAACCTGTGTCCTGGTGCCAGGTCTAACACAAAACCTGTGGATAAGGCCCTTCACTTCTCTTGTAAGATCCCATTTGCAAAAGGACTCTGGGTTCTTAGAATGGATAGAATTCACTATGCTAGTCCAATTATTTTAGGAAGCACAGTGACTATCCATAGGCATTCTTAAAACAAACTTCCCAGTGGCACATGCAAAATACCTGATCAAGCATCTGGTCCACCCAAAGCTATATGGTCCCTGCCTAACTTCATCTCCCAGGGCCTGACATTGTTCACACTTACCTCTGTGAAGGATGATCTAGAATGAAGAGGTAGTGTCATTATG
>VSMD01002638.1:0-10652 GCA_008750895.1 Mirza zaza | reverse complement strand
GAGACAGTCTCACTCTGTTGCCCAGGCTAGAGTGCCGTGGCATCAGCCTCGCTCATAGCAACCTCCAACTCCTGGGCTCAAGCGATCCTCCTGCCTCAGCCTCCCGAGTAGCTGGGACTACAGGCATGCGCCACCATGCCCGGCTAATTTTTTTGTATATATTTTTAGTTGTCCAGCTAATTTCTTTCTATTTTTAGTAGAGATAGGGTCTCACTCTTGCTCAGGCTGGTCTTGAACTCCTGACCTTGAGCGATTCTCCTGCCTTGGCCTCCCAGAGTGCTAGGATGACAGGCGTGAGCCACCATGCCCAGCCTGTGCTATTATTTTTTAGATAAAGCTTGCATATAAGGACTGCATTTACTGCCATTAAATGCATTTCTAATTCAAAATATAACAGCATCTTATGATGAGTGTTCTGCCAAGAGGATCATGGGTTTTAGGCCCTCTTCATCTGGAATAAGTTTGAAAGCCTTGGAACCATGACGTAGATGATGAAGAAGAAGGACATTTGCCCGAGAGAAAGAGCTCAGATAAGCTGGTCTCTGCTTCCCACACAAAAAGACTTGGCACGACCACCAAATCTTCAGAATCAGGACTCAAGATGTGAAGGCCTAACAGAAACCAATGTCTGTAAGAGAGCCACCAGAACAGAGGATTCAAAATCAGGACTGCTCTGGAAAATTCTGAATGTGAGAGGGCTGAGGCCCAAGTTCCATAAGCTGAAAGGGCAGGACCGTTAACTTGGGCTGATTACGAAACACAGCGTGGGGCCAGGCGTGGTGCCTGTGATCCCAGCACTTTGGGAGGCCAAGGCGGGAGGATCGGGTGAGGCCAGGAGTTCGTGAGACCAGCCTGGGCAACATAGCGAGACCCCATCTCTACAAAAAAATTTTTTTAATTAGCCAGGCATGGTGGCACGTGCCTGTAGTTCTAGCTAAGGGGGAGGCTGAGATGGGAGGACTGCTTGAGCCCAGGAGTTCCAGGCTATTGTGAGCTGTGATTGCACCACTGCATTGCAGCCTGGGCAACCTCTTCAGACAGGGTCTCTGGAAAAAAACAAAAAAGAAAAGAAAATAGAAGAAAAAAACCCAAAACACCATGTGTTGGTAAAATGCTTGTTTTTGCCCATATTATATCATGAGATAACTTCCTTTCTGACTGCATGATTAAACTTGAAACTGCAATGACTTTATGAGTTTTGCGATACAGACTGTCCTTGTGATAAGTGAGGATGTCAAATGGACCTAGGATAGAAATTTACAAGAAGAACCTTTGACCTTGTGTCCCCCGCAGAACGCTGCCAGGAACAGAGTTCGTCTGCAACATCATGGCCACCACAGCTAGTACCTGCCCAGGGTCCCACACGGCAACCTGGGAGTGTTTCCCTACCTTTGCTATTTGTCACAAAATTTTTTTTTGAGACAGAGTCTCACTCTGTTGCCCAGGCTAGAGTGAGTGCCATGGCGTCAGCCTAGCTCACAGCAACCTCCAACTCCTGGGCTCAAGCGATCCTCCTGCCTCAGCCTCCCGGGTAGCTGGGACTACAGGCATGCGCCACCATGCCCGGCTCATTTTTTCTATATATATTAGTTGGCCAATTAATTTCTTTCTATTTTTAGTAGAGATAGGGTCTCACTCTTGCTCAGGCTGGTCTCGAACTCCTGACCTTGAGCGATCCTCCCGCCTCGGCCTCCCAGAGAGCTAGGATGACAGGCGTGAGCCACCGCGCCCGGCCGGGACCGTATATTGAGAGTCTAACATGAAGACACTTTACAGAACAAAGAATGTTTTTAAACTCTTGGGGAAAAGCGTAGAAGGTAAGCCCTACTTATTTCTGCACGTAGCACCAAGTGGATTTTGTTGAGAAGGACAAACTTACACGAACTAGACCAGCGCTGTCGCCCAGGGGGAGAATGGCCGTCGCCCTGGGCTGACCCTACTTGAGTGCTCGTCTCTCCTTACGGTGCCGGGAAAGGCACCCCGTCCCCCCAGAGACCGGCGTGGACGTGGCATTCGGAAAAGGCTCTGGCGGACGCTGCGTCTAGAGCAGGACCGGTTCCCGAGGCGTCGTGTCTTGTGTCCCTGTTAACATGCGTCATCGTCCCCATTGCAGCATCCGATCCTCTCTTAAAGGAGTCTTTCCGCCCCGACCAGCAGGAGGGACCGAGGGGTTAAGAGCGCGTCTTTGCTAGTGGTACAGTCGGCTCTCCAGCCACAAAGGTTAAGCGACAAATCTTTGGCAAAACACAGTTTTCCCTACGTCATTCTCCTCTGGGACGAGACGAGACACAGCTGGCTGTTTGGACGGAAACACCGCCGGAGAGACCGGCCTCGGCTTCACGACACTTCTGCCAGGCCTTCGCACGGCCAGTCCCCGTTGTCGGTCTCGGCTCAGCTGTCACCGCCTCAGAGTCCCCTTGCCTGGCCCTCGGCCCTGCCCTCCCCTCTCCGACATCTCACCCTCTTCTTTATGGCACTTGTCACAAGTAGGGACGGTCTTCTCTATCTGTGGATCGTCTGCCTTCTCACCGGAACGTGCACACGGCGAGAGCAGAGACCTTACTGACCCCTTGCTGTCGTGTCCCCGTGCCCAGGTCAGCGCTGGCCCTGGGTGGGTGCCCGCCAAATACTCCTGGAGTGAATTAACACGACTGAGTGATTGTCGTGCTCTTCTATGCTTATTTTTCTCCCCATTTTTCTTTCTTCATTTTTTTTTAAATTTTTTATATATTTTTTTGAGACAGAGTCTCACTCTGTTGCCCAGGCTAGAGTGAGTGCCGTGGCATCAGCCTAGCTCACAGCAACCTCAGACTCCTGGGCTCAAGCGATCCTCCTGCCTCAGCCTCCCAAGTAGCTGGGACTACAGGCATGCGCCACCATGCCCAGCTAATTTTTTCTATATATTTTTTTAGTTGGCCAATTAATCTCTTTCTATTTTTAGTAGAGAAGGGGTCTCGCTCTTGCTCAGGCTGGTTTCGAACTCCTGACCTCAAGGAATCCACCCGCCTTGGCCTCCCAGAGTGCTGGGATGACAGGCGTGAGCCACCGCGCCCGGCCTGGTCCCCATGTTTCTTTGATGAGCATGGATGTATTTTATGATAATCACGACAATATTTCTTTGAAAACACCAGCCAACCTGATTACAAAGCCCATTTGAAATACTTAGAAAATCTGATCAGTGTTGGTGCCCATGGGCTCTGAAAGACGAGGGTTCGTCTTGCTCATTTCTGTCTCTCCAGCATCCAACACAGAGCTTGGTACACAGCAGGCGCTCAGCGAAAGGCTGGATCTGTAGCGATCTGTGCCTGGAGCTACGCTGGTCATTTTATCATTCTCGACCTATCTCATTTGATCACCGCTACACCGCTATGACGTTGGATTGTGATCCACATATTACAGATGAAAAAAGAGGCTTAGTAACTTCCTTACGTTAAAAAAAGAAACTTGAGGCCGGGCGCGGTGGCTCACGCCTGTAATCCTAGCACTCTGGGAGGCTGAGGCGGGAGGATCGCTCAAGGTCAGGAGTTCAAGACCAGCCTGAGCAAGAGCGAGACCCCGTCTCTACTATAAATAGAAAGAAATTAATTGGCCAACTAAAAATACATAGAAAAAATTAGCCGGGCATGGTGGCGCTTGCCTGTAGTCCCAGCTACTTGGGAGACTGAGGCAGGAGGATCGTTTGAGCCCAGGAGTCTGAGGTTGCTGTGAGCTGGGCTGACGCCACAGCACTCTAGCGCAGGCAGAGTGAGACTCTGTCTCAAAAAAAAAAAAAAAGAAAAGAAAAGGAAGCAAATAAATAAGGTCATTTCTGAGAGAGACAAGCATTCTGAAGGATCTAGGTCAGGAGAATGGGATGGAGATGTCCCGGAATATCAGAGTAATCCTTGCTAAGAAGACCTAACTGAAGAGAAGGAAGTGGCCACGCAAAGACGTGACCCCAAGGCACCTTCATGGATTCATTCGTTCTCAGAACAGAGGCTCACGGTGATGCCCATTGCCGCCCCAGGGCCTTTGCACTTGCTGTCTCTCCTGCCTGCACGAAGCAAGTCACTGACTCTTCTCAAAAGTCGCTTTTGCCCGGGATTGGGCACATCCATAAAGTGTCATTGTGGGAACAAATTTCAAGACTTCATGACATAAAGTCGCATTTAGGGATTGTAAAGGAAACAGCCACCGTAAGAGGAGATTTGGGGGCTTACGTGGAAGTTCCGAAAATCTCTAATGGGTGACACTGGCTGATTTCGGAGCACAGTTCCTCCTCTCCGGGTGACAAAGACTCTCTGAGCCGGGAACGTGGATCACCGCGCAGAAACCTGAGTCTACAAACTGCCCCTTCCGAGTCCTGCGCCCGCCCCCACGGGCCTGAGTTCCCAGAGACAAGCAAACACGCCACGAGCACCCTTGTTTCTCCAGTGACTGTGACACCAAGTGACAACTACTTCCTGGGAACCTCAGCACCCAGCCCGGCCGGGGCCAGGTCTCCCCAGCCCGTGGGGCCCCTTGTGAATGCCCAGTCCTAAATTGTTTATGGTCGCTTGTTATTGTCGGGTTCCCCTTGGTCCTCTTGTCTAAGAGAAGGCAGAGGCTGCCATCGAGGCAAGGCTCATGCCTGGAACGAATGAGCCTTTGTCGCAGGCCTGCCCCTCGAGTGCAGGCGACCATGAGTCCGGTGATAAAAATGGACGAGGGCCAGGCAGGACGCGGAGGGCCGTGACCAATCTGCAAACAGAGGTTTATTGGCTTGTGCATTTTATTGTCCCACGACATGCCTCCTTTCAGCCGTAGACGCCAGCAGCTGGTGACAAGCTTAATGATGGATGCGTGGGGGAGACAGCCATGGACCCCACAGCTCAGCTTCCCCCGAAACTGCAATGGCTCACCCCTCCTTGGCCAGCTTCTCGAACCCGAGAGAACTCTCTGGAGAACATCGGGTTTGCCTGGACAGTAACCCCCACACGGGAGCTGCCAGGTTCCTCTTGGCTGAGCAAGACTGTTTTTCTCCCCATGTCAAAGAGCTGTCGGTCCGACGAAGGGAATGGAGGATTGATGAGGTAGCGAGAACTGTTGGGAAGAATGTCCACGCATCAAGGTCCCCTCTCTTACCTAGTGTAATTCTGCATCTGCCTCTGCCGGGGTCGAAATTGCATTTAAATGATTCCAACCTTGTCACTCTCCTTAATCAGATTTCTCAAAATGAACACGCTGGCCTGCCTGCCTGTGAAAAAACGTGCCAATGCCCCTCTTGTGCTCGGGTCCTGATGCCTTCACTCTGATGACTTTAGGGATTTCTATCGACACAGTCATTGCTGTTTACAGCGCAGGCCGCAGATTGCGAAATGGGTTTCGCGTGCGCTGTCTTGCAAACGTGTCACAGAAGCTAGCAAACAGCCACCGGGCCCTCCTTTTACGTGACTGCACTTCCCACACTTTTTCTATCTCTGTTGACTTAAGTTCAAAGCCAAACTAGAAAACCTGGTCCATCAGATGTCAGCTCGCCTGCTGGTATTCCGAGAGAGGCTCTGTGCTCAGCTCCTGTGTCACCCTGCTGCTCTTCCAGAGACGCCAGAAACTTTGTGCCTTTTCCATCTATCTATTCGATGCTGCAGTGGCTTAAGCCAGTCCGTGGAAAATGTCCCTGAACACTGAAACCTCAGGGCTAGGAGGGGATTCCTACACTAGCTCAAAATCAGCCGTTTATGTTTGGCAGGTCCCAGACTCCTATGGAAAAGCCGACTAAACAGTCGTTATGCCTTATAGACCCCTGCTTGCCCTTTTGTCATTTGTTTGGGACATCTCAGGCAGGGCCTGGAAGTGGGGTACAGCTGATGCCAGAGCGTAGGAGTGGCTTTGCAGGAGAGCACTGCTGAGGGAGGCAGTTTCAGAGGAAATACGGTAACGCCCAGGTCTACAACAGCACTTCCTGGGCGAGCCCCTGGGAAGCAGGGGTTGGGGACACTATTAGCAGGCATGTGGCAGCCTCGCCCCGCTGAGTCTGCCGGTGATTGAAAAGTGTTCAAACTGTGGCCAGGAGAAGTGTGTGGATGAAAAGAAGGGAGATAAGTCTTCAATCACGACGACGACAACTGCCCTTCACCGAAATATCCCCCAGGACAGCTTGCCAAACACCGGCCTGTGACTCAAATAAGGGAAAATCACAGTCTGCTCCATAAATTAACACTGTAAACTGGCTTCTCCCCTGGTTTTACCTCTACAGCTCATTTCTACCCTCCCGTGATCCTACCCACGAGAAAGATGTTTGACAAGCAGAGCACTCTATAAATCTAAGAAATCTGTATTCAGCATTTCATGCACATTTCAAATAAAGAAACTTACAAGGATGTCATCTTTAAAAGAACATCCCCTGAGCTTATGAAGCAAATGCACATTTTCACGTTAATAAATACAAGTTTCCTGCCCTCTAGCCTGCCTGTGTCAGACCCAGAGAGCAAAACTCCATACTTCATAAAGAAAGCATATAAATTCTAAGACTGCTTTCCTTGAGGTAGCGGTCATTTAAATCTGTGGCGGTCCCAACCCCCAAGGCCACAGAGATCTGCTGTCCCGGCCCACCCCACCCCTACCATCCCATGGAAAAATTGTCTTCCATGAAACGGATGCTTGGTGCCAAAAAGATTGGGGACCTCCAAATGCTGTGCTCTATAACCAAGCCCCAGGGACTACAGACTTTCATGTGTTCCTTTTCATTTTCTTCATTGGATAATAATTTTTCAAACTATTATTGCGATAAAATCTTTTGGTGTCAATATTTTCAAGATATTTCTACACACTAACCATTCCTAATGAGGTCACTATTGAGCTCTATGCAATTGATTGACTAAAGTTAAGACAGAGCCCTTAGTTTTGGATTTCGTTCCATATATCTGAATGGTATTTCTCCTATGGATAAACATTCTGACCACTGCCTGGCCGGAAATTTCCCGCCTTTATTTGGCTGATTGTATAGACATGGGCATAAGCCAATGCAAATTCTCCATCAGAGGCACTTAGCAGAAAGAAAACAGCTAAAGAGATCTGTTTCCTGACTTTGTTCTTTGACAGATATTTTCTTACACTTAAATATATTTTGCGCCTGATAATTTAGAGATCTGTCATTAGTGAGGAGATATCATGGCTTCCAAGAGTCTTGACATTCCTTTTGTAAAAAGGTAACATTCCTGGCTTGATGAGATAGGAATTTGCAATAGCATCTTTGCAGGGCTTTTCGAAGAGCAGTGGAAATGGAAAAGTTCCCTGGGACCCATTGCCCGCCTGTTTTTGTGCTGATCACGACTTTATCTAACCGTGTTTCCCAAACCGCCAATCAAAGCACACATTCTGCAAAGAGCGAGCTCCCTGTGGGCACAGGTGGCTCTGAATCTCTGTCCCCAGAACTGTGCTTGGGAAATAAAGAACATAAACTTGCTATAACCAGGGTTAACACTTCAGAACAGAATTATGTGAGGCAGACTCTAAACTCTTATTTTCTTGAGTTAATATTTCCCTTTCCAACTGAAGACACAGGGTCCCCGATTGTCATGTGTACCTTGAAGCCTCGTTGGGTGCCCAGCAGATGCACAGACATATGTGACAATTGACTGATGGCCCGAATTCTCACAAATGCCACTTTTAAAGCTTTCAAGCCAAAGTAAATAATTTGCATTTGGGTACGGAGCCAGCAGTGCTCTAAACCGTATTTCCAAGGAATGTTTTTCCCTCTTCTACCTCCTCACCCAGGTGCTCTCTGCAGCCCTTCCGAGTACAAACTCACTTTTCACAAGAAAAATAGCTGCAAAGTGTGATTCAAGTCAACCCGGGAAGGAGGCCATATTAATTTCTAATTTCCAGTTATAAAATTTCTACTTACGCCTATGAAAAAAATGTATAAGTAAGTTGTTCCACAAACAGAAAAGCCCCTTCTCTTGGCAGGATGTCTTCAATAGATTCGAGCATCGTGGCTTGAATCCATTCTTCTCTTTACAAAGTCCCTTCCTTGGTGTCTCACAAGGCACACTTATGAGAACGTCATCACCAAATTATTGGAGAGGAATTTCTCCAGCGCGAGCACAAAAGCCTTCTCTTCCAAATGAGTGCTTAGCCAAGGGGAAGAGGTAATCTTGCCCTGTTACTGCTGACATGTCGCTTTCTGCCTGGGGTTTTATCTTTGGCTCCCTGGTAATCCAAACAGAGCAGGAAAACCTCAAACAATAGAGTCTCTTTTCTGCCTCCCACCCACTTTTTTGGGGTCAGCTCGGAACGACCATCGTTAAATGGTTTCTGGAGCAAAGTGGCGGCCTCGGGTGAGCCGAAATGTCTGTGACACCAAAATAAAGATGTTCCACGCTGCTGAAACCTCGGAGCCACGCAGAGAACACCTGGAATGCGATGCCACGCCAAGGTTCACTGAGCACAACTTTTAACCCTTGTCTGCCTGACTCACTCTCATTAGCCAGGAGGGGTGGCAGTGACCCAGGGTGGACGAGAGAGGGCAGTGTTGGCTACTTCTTTGGTCCCAGCTCTTTGCTCTTTATCGCACTGCCACTGAGCCAAGAGAAAACTATGTCCAGCATCTCATAACACAGGAAGTGGCGAGGCAGATTAGATATTGGGCTCCAGTCCCCACAAAATAAGCAGTGCGTTTGTGAAAGTCACTGTTCTCCCCAGACGAAAGCCTAGCCACCGGAGAGTTTTGAAAATGTTGTTTGTGTCTTTCGGTCTGATCGGGGCTAAGCCCTGCAAAGAAAATGATAGAACATGTGGTAGTTTTCGAACTACAACAGGCCATGAGGATCATTTAGTTCAAACGACTCATTTTGCAGATGAGGACCAGGTTTCCGCGTTTATCATTCTCTTCTCTCGTGGGCTCGGATTTTATCAGCACGTGGGGAAGGAAAGGAAGATTTCCCCCTTGGAGGTATTTAGGGAATTTTCAGTCATTTCAAAAATAAGATCTACGTATGCCCTGTGCACACACACACAAAAATATTAGACCTAACAAAGGAATCCTATCCCCTGCCTTAGATGCCATTATATTGGGTTGAACTTGAGTCACAGAGCTTATTTGAAAATGTCATTGTACCCAATAAAGGATTACATGCTGAGCACCCAAAAAGTACACATTGCGCCAAAGTAGCTGTCTGTTCTTAGTTATATATGTCTACCGTCTTCTCTTTCATAGGGATTCTTTAATTCCAGAGGAATTCCCTCCTTCCTATAAATATTTTCACACTTCTGCTTTGTGTAAGGCTCTGTTAGACACACAGATGTGAAAAGGGTACAGTTCTTGCCTTTAAGAAACCAAGCATCTGGCCAGGCGTGGTGGCTCACGCCTGTCATCCTAGCACTCTGGGACGCCGAGGTGGGTGGATCGCTCGAGGTCAGGAGTTCAAAACCAGCCTGAGCAAGAGTGAGACCCCCGTCTCTACTAAGAAATTAATTGGCCAACTAAAAATATGTAGAAAAAAATCAGCCGGGCACGGTGGCGCATGCCTGTAGTCCCAGCTACTCGGGAGGCTGAGGCAGGAGGATCGCTTGAACCCAGGAGTTTGAGGTTGCTGTGAGCTAGGCTGACGCCACGGCAACAGAGTGAAACTCTGTCTCAAAAACAAAAACAAAAACAAAAACCAAGCATCAAATAAGAATGAGACAAGGCCATCGATAACCAAAACACGAGGCAGAATGGGGTCCGCTTAGAAGAAAAATATAAACAGATGGCAAAAGAAGAGATTGTGTTCATCTGGAGTGGAGGACGGAAGGCAGCCTCCTAGCAGAGACAGCCTTGGAGCTGGGCCCTGGAAAATAGGGAGGTTTCCAGTGGCAGAGAGACGGCGGGCCTGGGCGAGGCTTGGGGGAGGGCTGGGTCCAGTTCCCGGGCAGTGAGCTGCCCCTTGCTTGCGCTTGTAGAGAGAGGAGATCGAAGAAGAGGCTGGAAATGCCAGTTAAAGCCACACTGCGAGGCGGGGTGTTGTGGCTCAACCCTGTAATCCCAGCACTTTGGGAGGCCGAGGCAGGGGGATCGCTTGAGGCCAGGAATTTGAGACCAGCCTGAGCAACATAGCGAGACCCCCTCTCTAGAGAAAGAAAGAAAGAAAGAAAGAAAGAAAGAAAGAAAGAAAGAAAGAAAGAAAGAAAGAAAGAAAGAAAGAAAGAAAGAAAGAGAGAAAGAGAAAAAGAGAGAGGAGAGGAGAGGAGAGGAGAGAGACAAAAGAAAAGAAAAGAAAAGAAAAGAAAAGAAAAGAAAAGAAAAGAAAAGGGCGGGCGCGGTGGCTCACGCCTGTAATCCTAGCACTCTGGGAGGCCAAAGCAGGAGGATTGCTTGAGGTCAGGAGTTCAAGACCAACCTGAGCAAGAGCGAGATCCCATCTCTACTAAAAACAGAAAGACATTAGTTGGACAGTTAAAATAGAAAAACTTAGCCGGGCGTGGTGGCACATGCCTGTAGGCCCAGCTACTCGGGAGGCTGAGGCAGGAGGATCGCTTGAGCCCAGGAGTTTGAGAGTTTGAGATTGCTGTGAGCTAGGCTGACGGCACGGCACTGTAGCCCAGAAAAGACAGTGAGACTCTGTCAAAAGGAAAAGAAAAGGAAGGAAGGAAGGAAGGAAGGAAGGAAGGAAGGAAGGAAGGAAGGAAGGAAGGAAGGAAGGAAGGAAGGAAGG
>VSMD01002625.1:0-28478 GCA_008750895.1 Mirza zaza | reverse complement strand
CGTAATGCGAATTCCATATGTCCAAATATATTACTATCCCATTTGGTTGTTAAAAAAAAAAAAAATATGAGTCTCCCTGGCCTACCACATTGGAAACCAGAGCATTTCTATTTCAGACTCAAATCCTCCCTCTAAATCTTCACGCACCTGCATCGTGTCGACATCCAAAATAAGCACGATTCGTTGAAACATGTAAGATTTCTACCCAAACGTAAGCTCCACGCGGATAAGGGAACCCGTGACCCCAGAGACTGGAAGTGAAACATGTAGACTAGCTGGAGTGGCACACACCCTTAGTATGTTGCAGGAGAAATTCAAGGGAACAGATCGAGTGTTTAAATTACTCGAGTAGAATTATTATGTGCTTGATTATTATGTCTCACACGAGAAAGTTTCTGTAAATCACAGTGAAGTGGTGATCACACTCTCAGACACACTGCAGCAAGTTTTAATAGATCACAGAGCATCTACAGTCCAGGTGTCCTCAAACTATGGGCCGCCTAGCACATTTATCTGGTCCTCTGGGTGTCTTTGCCGCCGCTACCTGTCCTGCTCAGCAGCCGGCTCGTCCCGGGCCCACAGTGCGCACTCTCCAACGCTCTGAGGGACGGTGGACTGGCCCCCTGTTTAAAAAGTTTGAGGACCCCTGATAAACCTTCCAGCCTCAATGCAGTCAGGTTTTGCTGTGGGGTATAGACGAGTACTTGACTCAGAACTGCAAGCCGGTGGGCAAATGCAAAGCAAGGCAGCAGAAAGCGACGATATGGAGTAAAGCCAAGTGCTGGGCCAATTGTCTTTTCTTTTTTCTTTTTATACACAGTCTCACTCTGTTGCCCAGGCTAGAGTGCTGTGGCGTCATCATAGCTCACTGCAAGCTCAAACTCCTGGGCTCAAGCGATCCTCCTGCCTCAGCCTCCCGAGTAGCTGGGACTATGGGTACACGCCACAAAGCCTGGCTAATTTTTCTTTTTTTTTTTTTGTAGAAACAGGATCTCTCTCTCTCTCTCTTTCTTGCCCAGGCAGGTCTTGAACTCCTGGGCTAAAGTGATCCTCCCACCTTGGCCACCCAGAGTGCTAGGATTATAAGCATGAGCCACCAGGCTCGGCCTAAATTGTCTTATTGAAAAGAAATGTTCCAGGCCGGGAGTGGTGGCTCATGCCTGTCATCCTAGCACTCTGGGAGGCCGAGGCAGGTAGATGACTCAAGGTCAGGAGTTTGAAACCAGCCTGAACAAGAGCAAGACCCGTCTCTACTATAAATAGAAAGAAATTAATTGGCCAACTAAAAATATATATATAGAAAAAATTAGCCGGGAATGGTGGCGCATGCCTATAGTCCCAGCTACTGGGGAGGCTGAGGCAGGAGGATCGCTTGAGCCCCGGAGTTTGAGGTTGCTGTGAGCAAGGCTGACGCGACGGCACTCTAGCCCGGGCGACAGAGTGAGACTCTATCTTGGAAAAAAAAAAAAAGAGAGAGATGCTCCAAAGTCAAGAGAATGTGTCTGGTTTGGTTTCACTTTATCTGTGACCCAGCTGACTACCTTTGTGACAATAATTCCCTCCTCAGAGATGACCTCATTCTCCAGAATCTGCTTACATGTTTTCTAGAATGGACCACAACCATGCTTGTGGCTACGGTCTGTCCATTTCTAATAAAATTTGGCATTATTTTTTTAGACAGGGAAATTATAGTATATATTATATGCTACTGAATCAAAACCCACCCAGTTAAATTCGACCTCATATTGGGTTACAGCTGGTAGAATTTGGGGGAACACCCTTCTCCAAACACCCTCTTTTCTAAACTGAATCCATCTTACTGACCTAGGTCAGATTATTAAGTAGGATGAGTTTATCTTACAGTTCCATAGCAACCTGTTTTCATTTCTGAAATAATCTTTTCCTTTACTCTTCCCACCCTGCCTAGACCTGGGCAGGTGTGAGATGTTCTCAACAGGCATTGTGTTCTTGACTGATTCTGGTTCTTCAGAGCTGCCCACACCCCACTTCTAATAATTTTCCATTTTGCTTAAATTAGGCAAAGTCCATTTGTGTGTCTTGCACCAGAACAACCCCATCTACTATAACAAACCAACCAAAATTTCATATACATATGTGTGTGTGTATATATATATATGTATCTAACCAAAACACGTGTGCGCATATGTATATATATTTTTTTTTGAGAATTTACCATGCAAGGCTCTCTTCTAAACTCTTAGCATGCAGTTATTCTTTTATGTTTAGAAATTTATGGAGATGCCCTTCTCTGCCCACATTTCAGCTATTCCCTGCTCTACTTTTTTTCTGTTTTTTCTTTCTTTTTTTGGGAGACAGAGTCTCACTCCGTTGCCCAGGCTAGAGTGAGTGCCGTGGCATCAGCCTCGCTCACAGCAACCTCAGACTCCTGGGCTCAAGTGATCCTCCTGCCTCAGCCTCCCGAGTAGTTGGGACTATAGGCATGCGCCACCTCGCCCAGCTCATTTTTTTCTATATAAAGTTTTAATTGGCCAATTAACTTCTTTCTATGGCCTGCTAATTTTTTCTGTATATTTTTTAGTTGTCCAGCTAATTTCTTTCTATTTTTAGTAGAGACAGGGTCTCGCTCTTGCTCAGGCTGGTCTCAAACTCCTGATCTCGAGCGATCCTCCTGCCTTAGCCTCCCAGAGTGCTAGGATTATAAACGTGAGCCACCGTGCCTGGCCTTTTTCTGTTTTTTAATGTGTGTATCTCTTTCCAATATACCTTATAATTTTCTTGTTAGGTTTATTGTTTATCTGTCTCGCCTCACTGGAAGGCAAGCTCACTGATGTATCTCAAATGCATACAGCAGTCTCTGACACGTGGCAGAGGCTCAGTAAATAGGTTTAATCAATTAATTAACGAGCTACATGCCATCATTTCACTTATTAAGAATATCCCTTTAAATTCACAAGGTTCTGCAACTCACCTTGCAGGGGGAAAATGTTCTTTTCTCTAAAGGTTTTTAAGTATGGGCTAGATTTTCACCTCTGTCTTCTTGCTCAGTGCCAGGGGACTAGATCAAATGACCTCCTGAGGGCGGTCTGGCCCTTGACATTCTAATTCAATTCCACTTAAATGTCCTAAAAGTAATTTGTGGAGAAATTGTTTTCCTCCTCCTCTCCCCTGATTGGAGTGCACATTTATCTAATTATTTCCTTGGTAGATTGACCCGGCATTATAGGAGCATGGTGTCAGCTCCCTTGCGTTGTGTTTTTTGTTTTTTTGTTTTTTTTTTTTTTTCCCCTAAGCACTCACTTTATAAAACTAAGAGACTAAAGACTCAGCTCTCTAGGGAATTAAATTGCATTCAAATAAGATTAAGGATTTTTGACTCACAAAAGCAAGGACAATCAGAGGCTGAGAATTGTTCAATTGTTCAATTGTTCAGCAAACTAATCCAGACGTGTTGTTCACAATGGGACTCTCAGAATTGGTCGGGAAGAAAAATGCCTGTGGAAGGGATGGGCGGGTCGCATTGAGTTGGGTGAGCCTTCTTCCTGCTAGGGCTGAAGCCCCGTCCCCTACTTCCCAGATGCTGATACGTTTACCTTCTAAACGTATATTTGACTGTGGCCCGACACCCTCCCGCTGAACTCAGGGAGAGCCTTAGATAGGTCTTTTTTTTTCTTCCTGAGACAGTCTTGCCGTGTCGCCTGGCTAGAGTGCCGTGGCGTCAGCCTCACTCACAGCAACCTCAAATTCCTGGGCTCAAGCCATCCTCCTGCCTCAACCTCCCGAGTAGCTGGGACTACAGGCATGCACCACCACGCCCGGCCTTAGATTAGGTCTTGAAAGCCAGACATGGTGGTTAGTTCCTCTAAACAAGTACTGGATTGGTGAAGTAGTGGCAGGTGGAAAATCAATGTCATTGTGGATCAAAGGAAGTTTGTCTGTCACCCCTTGGTTTGGAGCAGGATTTCTTAACCTCTTAGGGGCCATGAAATTCCTTCTTGGAATAATGTTTCAAAAAGGCTAAAACAGAGAGCACAAGATGGCAAAGAAAACTACGTTGTAATACATTTGTCAAAATATTTTTATCTAAAACAGGTCAGTAATATGTATATTTATTAACACATTGAATATCAACGGCTAGTAGTAAGTCTGATAATTATTGCAACTTTAAATTGTTGATGAGTTTAAATGATAGCAGAAAGCATCTCAACAACTCTAATGTGATATGGAAATATTTACAATTTTTTTTTTTTTTTTTTTGAGACAGAATCTCGCTTTGCTGCCCAGGCTAGAGTGAGTGCCGTGGCATCAGCCTAGCTCACAGCAACCTCAAACTCCTGGGCTCAAGCGATCCTCCTGCCTCAGCCTCCCGAGTAGCTGGGACTACAGGCATGTGCCACCATGCCCGGCTGATTTTTTCTATATATATTAGTTGGCCAATTAATTTCTTTCTATTTTTTATAGTAGAGACGGGGTCTCGATCTTGCTCAGGCTGGTTTCGAACTCCTGACCTTGAGCAATCTGCCCGCCTGGGCCTCCCAGAGTGCCTTACAGACGTGAGCCACTGCGCCCGGCCAACATTTACAATTTATAGAAATGCCAAAGTCAATGGTATAGCTACAACTATAATAATATAATATTAATAATAAATATATAATAAATTATATATTATAGTAATGAAATAATATTATATTGTAGGTTTGTTGCCTACATTTGTAATTGAAGGAAATGCTAAATTTCAGTTAGATGTGAAAAAAAAAATAATGATGTCATTATTCTTTCCATTCAAGTTCATGGTTGTGCCCCGATCTGTCTACCCTGGGTTAAGAACTCCTGATACAGATATTGGAGTAACAGAATCCGTGGAGCCTTCTCCCTAAACAGCAGCCCCTGCTTCGACTTGGGATGCCTGTGCTTGCTGACATTTGTTCTAACTATTCCCGATCCACCGAGCAATGCTCTTGTTGGCTCAGGTCAACAATGAGAAAGCTCGGGAAGTTGGAAATGTGTCCGTCCCTGTCATGTGCGTTTTTATCCTTAATGGAAAAAAAAAAAACCTCTGTAGGCTGGAGAACAAAAGGCCCCATGTTGCCATAACAGGGTAGTTAAGAGTTCTGGCACTGGGGTGACCAACTTTCCCTGGTGTGCCCAGGGCTGTCTCCTTGTTAAAACAGGAGGTCCCATGCTCCAGGAAGCCGTCGGTCACCAACAAACCTCTGCCATGCTGCTTATTAAATATCTTCAGTGTTGCTCCTGCCTGACTCTCATTCTACAGCTAAAGAATTTGCCTGAGATCTCAGCAGCTCCTCTTTGTACGGATGGGTTAGGGAATGGCGAGGGAAGTGAAGAATTGGAAAATAACCGGACAGACCCTGCTGGATAATTCACCTATTGTTTGAGTATAGGAATAAGGTTTTTTTTTGTTGGTATTTTTGAGACAGAGTCTCACTCTGTTGCCCTAGCTACTAGAGTGCCGTGGCATCAGCCTCGCTCACAGCAACCTCCAACTCCTGGGCTCAAGCGATCCTCCTGCTTCAGCCTCCTCCCGAGTAGCTAGGACTACAGGCATGCGCCACCATGCCCGGCTCATTTTTTCTATATATTTTTAGTTGGCCGATTAATTTCTTTCTATTTTTAGTAGAGACGGGGTCTCGCTCTTGCTCTGGCTGGTTTTGAACTCCTGACCTTGAGCGATCCTCCCGCCTCGGCCTCCCAGAGAGCTAGGATTACAGGCGTGAGCCACCATGCCCGGCCAGGTATAAGTTTGTTAAAGAGTTTAAATTTGTGTGCAGAAAATCTCTAAATCAAGGGTTACAAAGTCCTGTGGATTGGCCAAATGTGGCCTGCAGATGAGTGTTTTTGAATGACCAGGAGTGTATAGCAATATTGAATTCAAAGACTAAGCCGGAAAAAAAAAAAAATGTTGGTTCATCACAGCTTTCCTCCACCCATTTATTTATCTTGTCCTCCGCCTCACTTGGACATTTGGAATCCCAGCTGTTCCTTGAACACGGTCAAGTTCGAAACCCTGTTCTAAGTACGAATAATTACCGTATCAGCTCAACTCGTGTTTACTCCCCCACATAGACCGATACCCACACTGCCCACGACTTGAGCTATGTTTCTGTTTGCTGGGGAGACATGGATATGCCAAAATCCACCCAAAGACAGCCAATTAAGATTAATTAACCATTTCCCCAGACTTACACAGGTCTAATGCGATTTGATCCATCTTTAATTTTATTACTGATAAGCACATTCTGGTGATTATTTGAAGTCTTCCTTGCTTCGCAGTAGACAAATGCTCACCTCTTCCTGTTGGTTTTTTTCCCCTCCCTTTATTTAAGGGATGGACGATGGCTCATCACAAGGAGTCTGTGTCCTCCCTACATCTTTGTGCTACTAAGGAAAGCCACTAAGGAATCTGGGGCACTGGGGCAGCTCTGGCTTCGGGCCACCTCCCTGAGCATTCATGCAGGGCCAGCGTTGCTGAGTGTCCGGCCACAAAGACCCAAAACCAAGACTAAGGGGGAGACGCTGGCCCCAAAGAACGGCAGAGACTGCCGCCGGCGCCGGCGACTTAGAAGTGCCATGAAACCACATGACTCCAGCTCAAGTCCAGGTGCCCCCCGACCCACCACCCGGAGCTCTTGTGTTAACTACCAAAGGAGACCCAAGGAGAGACGCTGATGTCTCTCTGACTCAGACCTGGTGTCCTTTGAGTCATTGCGCTCAGCACCCCCCTGCAAGGAGGGGTGAAGCTGAGAGCTGAGAGCTTTACTGTGTTTCCCTGAAAATAAGCCCTCCCCATAAAACAAGCCCTAGCAGGATGTCTAAGCATGTGCGCAATAGAAGCCCTACCCGGAAAATAAGCCCTAGTGGTGGGCGTGGCTATGAAAATAAGCCCTAGTGCTGGGCGTGGCTATGAAAATAAGCCCTAGTGCTGGGCGTGGCTATGAAAATAAGCCCTAGTGATGGGCGTGGCCATGAAAATAAGCCCTAGTGATGGCCGTGGCTATGAAAATAAGCCCTAGAGATGGGCGTGGCTATGAAAATAAGCCCTAGTGATGGGCATGGCTATGAAAATAAGCCCCAGTGGTGGGCGTGGCTATGAAAATAAGCTCTGGTTGTGGGTGTGGCTATGAAAATAAGCCCCAGTGATGGGCGTGGCTATGAAAATAAGCCCTAGTGAGGGTCGTGGCTGCGCAGCGCATCTGCACAACCCATGCATGTCGTCGCGGAGCGGGAAAGAGCACGAGCAGCCCTTCTCATCCGCCCCGTGACAGCTCTAGTGCTCGACATGAGAGATCAGGGCCAGTGGTTCTAAAGGAAATAGAGTCGCAAGACATTCAGGATGGAATTCGGGGTTTGGAGAGTAATGATGATGTTCCAGAAGAAGACGACTTCACTCTATTGGAATCAATGGAGATGGTTGTACCGTGCTTTAAAAAAATAACACATACCCTGAAAATAAGCCCTAGGGCAGGGGTCCTCAAACTTTGTAAATAGGGGGCCAGTTCACTGTCTCTCAGACAGTTGGAGAGTGCGCACTGTGGGCCCAGGACAAGTCGGCTGCTAAGCAGGACAGGCAGTGGCAAAAACACCCGGCGGGCCGGATAAATGTCCTCGGCAGGCTGCATGTGGCCCTCGGGCCGTAGTTTGAGGACACTTGCCCTAGGGTGTCTTCTTGGGGAAAAATAACTATAAGACCCTGTCTTATTTTCGGGGAAACACGGTAGTAAGCCTTGGCATTTTCAGCATACACAGCAACCCCAGCCTCTAATTTCCCCCTTGCTGCACTCTTATAATTACCCTATTGGTGTTCAGCTGATTGCATGTTTTTAGCGTGTTTACTGAGTACCTATGATGCAAAAACCATGGTGAGAGTCCTGGCAGGGGGATACAGAGGTGAACAAGGACACAGAGCTTGGTCTTCAGGCATGATGAGTCTCACCTGGAGCCAACTTGATATTGGCCATTGGAAGAGAAGTGTCCAGAAGAATTCTATGGCTTTGGCAAGGCTAGGCGGGAGAGGATGTCGTGATCAATCACATCGTCTGCTCTGAGGAGGGAGGGCGGCATAGAGTCCCTCCTTGACCAACAGCCTCAGAAGGGAGTGACAGTCTTGAAGTCACCTGCTCAGCTATAATTACCTACTGAACGGAGACAAATAATCACTACAATTTAGTCTGCACCAAACACACGCGGAGGCGTTAGGGGGGTGTGCTTAATAAGCACTTGCTCTGTCTCTTAAGAATACTGGGCACCCCCTCACCTTGGTCACTAATAACTATTTTTAGATCTGGAATGTGACCCACGTGGTCCTCAAGGTTGTCCTGACTTGAGATGCAGAGATAACCTCAAACGCTCGCGTTTCTACCGTGTGGGCTCGGAAGAGGGATAGTGGCAGTCGGGGGACTCGATGCTCCCAAGCCAATTGGACATTTATGGCCCCCCAGCCTCTAAAATGCAAAACACTGGGGAGCCACGTGATCGCCCCTCAAGTCCATTCCAATTCCGCAAGACCCATCTCACTTCACGAACGTGTCACGACGCACTGGACAAACCCAGCTAACCGAGAGTGACCCTTCTCCCCACCTCCACAAATAATACCCAAGAGGCCCGATTGTTTGGTGCCACCCCAAGAAAGGACAGGGAGTCGAAGTGACCCCCTACAAAATCCATCGGGGTAGGTTTTGGAGTCTCCCAGGTTCGGGGAAGGTACAGGCAGGAAGGTCGCCTAGGGTACAGTGACCTCAGGACAGAGAGTAAAACGAGAGAGTTATTTGTTTCTAGCAGTTGTGACCAGGTCACCGGAGGCATGTGAGCAGAGTGTGTTCTGTTGAAGGCCACCAAATTCTTAGCGCTTTTAATTACGTGTGGGGCACCCAGTGTTACAGAGCCAGCTGGGTCGGCATTGTTGGAAACCTTGTCAGCTGCCAGTCAGTGACTCGGCCAGCCAAGGAAGCTCTTGGGAAAGTTTGCTCATTTCTTTATCCAGGCTGTTTGTCCATCCACGTAATTTTAGGCGTGTTCTTTAGAACACTCCAACAGCCCCTAATCCTAACAAATAACAGCCTCTTAATTCCAGACTCTCTCCTTCTTCACCTAACAGCTAGACGAGAAGAAAGCGTGGACGCTTCTAATTCTATTCTTTAACCTTTCTTTAAAAAAAAAAAATCGTTTTGCAGAAATACAGGGGACATTGATATGTGGAAGCAGGAAGATATATATTTTCATTTTTTTCAGATGACCATTCCTTAGGTAAACTGTGTTGGAAAAAGAAAACACAACAAAACTTAAAAACCTAGAGGGTGTTATTTTCCTTTTATTGATTTGATTTAATTTTTTTTTTTTGCATATTTATATTTCAGCCGAAACAGCAATTTCTCGGGGTTAAATCAAAATGGTTTTAAAAGCTATACCATCCTAAGCCTGATATTACATTTTGGAGGATAGAGGAGAGGAATTTTCATCACTTAAAAGGTAACTACTTACATTCTAGGTGACATAGGAAGGGAAAACCCAGAACTTTCTTTTTGTAAAGTCACACGTTGGTATTTGTGCTGGGGCGGCAGTTTATGTTCCAGAACGTCAAGTATAAGGAAAGGCTGGCGTAAGATGACATGCTTAATGTCACACCTCGGGACCCTGTGGTCTGCCATTAAAAGACAATCCCCTGGTGTTCCAATGTGTCAATCAAGCATGTGGTTTGGCTCTCCCAAGAAAACTTTGCAAGAAACAATGTCTGAGGAAAGGAGGCAGTTTTTATTTCCCTGACCTTAACATTCTGCTCAGCTGCCCAGCCAATGAGAACCTGGCGCAGCTATCCAAAGAAGGACTAAATGGGCTAGGGTCAGCCGGAGGGTTCTTCTGTGGGTCAACCCATTGCACAAGCCTTTGCTTGCATTGTATAGTTGTTTTTTTTTTTTTTCTTGGAAGACAGGGTCTGTCTCCCAGGCTAGTGTACAGTGGCATCATCATAGCTCACAGCAACCTCAAACTCCTGGGCTCAAGCAATCCTCTTGCCTCATCCCCCCGAGTAGCTGGAACTACAGGCATGCACCACCACACCAGCTAATTTTTTTTTGTATGTTTTATAGAGATGGGGTCTCACTCTTGCTCAGGCTGGTCTCAAACTCCTGGCCTCAAGCGATCCTCCTGCCTCGGCCTCCAAGAGTGCTGGGATGGCAAGGCGTGAGCCACCCTGCCTGGACTGTAATACATATTCTGATGTCACATTAGCTAAAGCTCAGTGTGGAAGGGGACTGCACCGGGGCCTGGAGGCAGGAAGGCATGATTCATCAGGGGCCATAACTGCAATAACTATTCACAATAGACAAGGGTAGATGGCAGAACAAAATTTCTGATAATTAACCTTCATAGCATGAGTCAAGGAACCAAAGACGTAAACTCCAAGACTTGGGATGCTGCCTCCGGTTTGGCTTCTGAAAATACTCGGGAGAATGATGCAGTCATTTCCTGTACCCACAGTGAGGGCCTTAGCCTTGCTACTGAACACGGGCTTGCTCAAAACAAACCGGGTTTTTCCAAAACATTCACTTCCCCAAGCCAGTCTAGGAACAAAGTGAGTCCAGGCTTCTATTTTCCTTGATTACTCATTTCTGATGGCCTGAATTAGCTTCTAGATAGTTCTAAAAGCACCTGTTATGCATAGTTAAAACACAACAAAAACTTCTTTTTTTTTTTTTTTTTCTGAGTGAAGTCATGGAGTGCTATTGCTGTGAGCAGAAAGAGAGAAGTCAAATGTTTTAAAAATCAATAATTTAAAAAGCATGCAGGGGCATCTGTGACCCACGCCTGGGCCTTCAAAATGGAGAAATTGCCTCAGTTTACCCACCCAACTGAGCAGTCCAGCTGTGTAATGGACATTCTAAAACACACTTGCTTTTCAGACTTTTGTCAAGGAGACCACGTAGAAGACCAGAGAATTACAAAGTTGGAAAGAATCTCAGTAGCTTCCCCTTTGCTGGTCAACTCGTGCTTTAAATTACTCAAGACTGATGGACCATTAGGTTATTTTAGAGTCTTAAACTGATGTCTGCCTATTGTCAAATTCCTCTCCACGACCATACATTCTTTTTTTTTTTTTTTTTTTTATGACATAATAGAAATTGTGATCTCTGGATCACTCGATCTGTTTCTAAATCTACACAAGATAAATGGAACCTGGAAGTATTTTAGTATGTGGCCAAATCCATACAGATCTCAGCTTCATGGACTGAGAGAGAGAGAGAGAGAGAGAAACTCATTCATATGCAGCCTACTTTCCATAATCGAGCTAGTCATTTAATATGCATGTGCCTCTTCTAAAACTGTCCTCATGTGTATAATAATAGGAGCAACAAATAAATGTTCACTGTGTGCTTATTGTGTGTCAGGCAGTGGACTAAGTGCCTTAGAATTTGGAATTTCGGCACAGATATTGTGTGTCGGGCTGGGTTCATACTGGACAGTGAGCTCACAAACAGATGAGAGAGGTATTAAAAGAGAAATTCGAGCCAATACAGCAGCTGTTGGGGACCAGGCAAACATCAGTCCTGTCATTTTATGGCAACACAGAAAGCCACAGAGCAGAAAGGAGATTGTAGTGCTTCTTAGATTTGTGAATGTCTTTCCCCCCAGATATATCTGAACATGCAAAATTTTGTACACAATTCCGGGGGTTCTCACAGAGACTCTGCAACCTAACTGTGGGCTCCTTTGACTCCTGGATTAAGAAAAAGAGGGGGCCGGGTGTGGTGGCTCACACCTCTAATCCTGGCACTCTGGGAGCCCAAGGCAGGAGGATCGCTCAAGGTCAGGAGTTCGAAACCAGCCTGAACAAGAGCAAGACTCCGTCTCTACTAAAAATAGAAAGAAATTAATTGGCCGACTAAAAAATAAACAGAAAAAATTAGCCGGGCATGGTGGCGCATGCCTGTAGTCCCAGCTACTAGGGAGGCTGAGGCAGGAGGATCGCTTGAGCCCAGGAGTTGGAGGTTGCTGTGAGCGAGGCTGATGCCACGGCACTCACTCTAGCCCGGGCAACAGAGTGAGACTCTGTTTCCAAAAAAAAAAAAAAACAAGAGAGAGAGAAGGAAAGAGAAGGAGGCTGATTCCTATAAGAAGCCTTCTGTCGGCAGACACTTGACATGAATATCAATATGCCTTCACTGTGGTCATGATCCCCATTTGGTGACAAGGGAACCAAGATCCCTGAGAAATTAAACATCTACGGAAATCACACAGGAAGCAGGTAGCAGGCAAAACTCAGGGTTGCCTCTTCCCATCTTCACTTTCTTAGCATGAGCATAAAGTAGAGTTTGAGAGAAACTAAAACACACCAGGGAAAGGCATTTTCCTGAGAAGTCATTGATATTAGCAGCCGCCTGAGTCCCCAGCCCCAGTGAGGGTTGAACATATCACGATTCGTCCATACAATGGAATACCGTGCGGCATTAAAAGTCATACTTTCGCAAAGTATTTAATGACATGTTCGCGACAGCCAGATCACAGAGCAGGATTGAAATGTGAACGTTCCGCATAGTCTATACGACCGGGCCTCACTTAATGATGGGCATGTGTTCTGAGAAATGTGAGAAACGCATTGTTAGACGATTTCGTCACTGGGAGAGCAACACAGGGTGTATTTTCAGAAACCTAGATGGTCCTGTTCTGAGGCTCCAGACTTGTACAACATGTTACTGTCCTGAATACTGTAGGCAATCGTGACACTGTCCTGGATACTGTAGGCAATCGTGACACTTACTGTCCTGAATACTGTAGGCAATCGTGACACTTACTGTCCTGGGTACTGTAGGCAATCGTGACACTTACTGTCCTGAATACTGTAGGCAATCGTGACACTTACTGTCCTGGACACTGTAGGCAATCGTGACGCTTACTGTCCTGGACACTGTAGGCAATCGTGACGCTTACTGTCCTGGACACTGTAGGCAATCGTGACGCTTACTGTCCTGGACACTGTAGGCAATCGTGACGCTTACTGTCCTGGATACTGTAGGCAATCGTGACGCTTACTGTCCTGGACACTGTAGGCAATCGTGACGCTTACTGTCCTGGATACTGTAGGTAATCGTGACGCGGTGGTTTGTGTTTATGTATCTAAACAGAAAAGGTATGGTAACAATACGGTATTATAATCTTATGGGACCGCCTTCTAGATGTGCTCCGTTGTGGACCAAAATGTTACTATGTAGCACATGGCTGTGTGTGCATTGTGTACATATACACAGAAAACTTTCACAGTGGCAAAGAAGTGATTTTTGCCTTCTTATTAATTCATCTTTGCATGACAATGGCCACTTATTATTTTTATAATCGGAAAACAGTCAAGCTTTTTTTAGTTGAAGCATAGCATTATGCTCGGACGTCCAGACTGTCTTCTAAAGCACAGGGTAAGAATGCTAGAAAGGACTGTAGCACTATCCCTTTTTAATGGTGGGCAAAGCAAGGCCCCAAGAAACGTGGCCTAAGTTTAAACAAGGGCTTGCACAAAATTGCTGACAATGCTGTCTGCATAGTTATAGCCTTTTATTCCTCCTTTTTATGTGGCTTATGGAGGAATACAACCTTATCTGGAAAAAAACAATATTCCCACACTGAAGCAAAGTTTTGAATCTCTGTGGTTGCCATGTATATATGTGAAAACTAAACTAGGGCTCTAATTAGAAAGACAGATTGCCCCGGCCCCTGCAAACCGTCTGTTTTCTGTCCTTCCCTTCTGTCGGCTCTCAGTGCATCTTGCCAAGGGGGCTGGGGCACGTGACAGCCAGTTTCACCCCACCCGGGATTTGAAACCGAGAAAGTTGAAGACACAGCTCCCATTTTGGAAGGCAGTTTACTAAAAGTGGTTCCTTTATAGGAATCTCCCTCTTGTGTGCCCTGTCTAGAGCCACAGGCAGCCAAATATCAAAACACCCGAGTGGCCCAACTTCCCAACTATAGAGACTCATTCTGGCAGTGGCTACAGTGGATGGATTTCAGCCTCTGGTGAATATTCAAATATGTGTACATTTGTTTCCCTAATTGCCATAAATATTTACATTATCCTTATCGGGAGATTACATTATATGTTTATTTAGAACTATCATTTGCAGCACTTTCCTCTAATTGGGAAACAAAACAGCTGTTTGGCACTTAAAAGGAACATGTCACGTCCCCTTTGAGTGACCACTTAAAGAGACCAGAGATTATAAGTATTTACTTTAGGATTTCTAAAATAGGGCTGACCCGGTTCTAGGCAGAATGAAAACGATTTCTTGGGAATCTGCCGCTTACAATAGATTATAGATATATTTTGGGAGTAGAGATGAATGTAAGAGCAGCTATTTGGAATTCAATGGTATTCGTCACCAATTTAAATGGGACTGGGTAATTGTGTAGCTGGTTTTGGTTTGAATTATGCTATTTACTCAGTCACAATCCTTGCTGTGGGGTGTGTAACGGTGATTATGCAAATCAAAGGCATCTCTCCTTGACTTGCTAACTAGTTTACCAGGTAGCAGTTCAAGGAAAATGTCATCAAAATTGATTGTTTATTTCAAAAGGAAAAAAAAAAAAATACCTCTTTTAAGTTACTTTTGCCATTCATTAAAATGATAAAAAACAAAAAATAAAATGTCTAATGTGTTTTGTAAACGGCTGATCGGTATTATATGAATGATATTATACACCAATGTATATAAAAAAGACTTAAGCCCAAGTATGTATTTTTTTAATTAAGCTGGCTATAAAGTCAACATTTCTGCTTGCATTTACCTACAGGAACTATAAAATATATGTATATTGGCTTTTTCTGGCCGTGCCCACGTAAAAAATGTGTTGTTGATATATGAAAAACCGACTACAGCTTGCGGGGCAGAAAACTTAAAATGAGTTCACACTTAATGCAGCTATGTTAATAGAAGAGAAAATAGCTGAGTTTATTAATGCCATATCTAGTTAATAGTGTGTAAAGTTTAATTTCAAAATCATAGATGAATAGTTGGTTGTACACAAAATGAGCCTAGTTAAAAAAGATTTTTTTTTTTTTGTAAAGCATGGCAGATTTAAGTAGATTTGTATTCACGCCGCTTGCAAATCCACCATCATTAGCAAATTATTTGACATTATCTTCAAGGGGAAATGGTTTTGCACGCAGTGGTGAGCACAGTTTAGCACTCTACTTTAAAGGAGGGCTGGGGGTTTTGTGTGTGAAGTGCGGAAACAACTCACCACTTTAGTTCGTGGTATTAGACATTTTTGAATAATAGCCAAAGAGTTCTGGTCAGCTGCAGGAATTTACTGAGTTACATACTTTCACTTTTCAGAAGTGGGGCTGAATCAAGCTCTTAACAGAATGAGATCTAAAGTCTGTGTCACAGATTCCAGAAATGGCTCGAGGGCTCTTTTTAGAATTTCCACACACTGGGAATGTTCAAAAGAAGAAGTCGATACAACTTAACTCTGGGGCCAAGCTGTCAGAGTGGGAAAGCGACCGCCTAAAGATCACCAGCAGAAAAGACAGGCTTGTTAAAAACCTCCGATAGTGACGCAGGAACCAGGAACAGGACGTGGCACAGTGGGTGATAACGGGGCTTCCAGAAAGTCAACGGTTCTGGATCCAAAGCCAGGCTCTTCTTGCTTAGGTTGAGACAAATCATGCAACTCTCTCAAATCATGCAACAAATAATGCAAATCTCTCAAAGTGATTTGTCTTACCTGTGCAATGAACATGGTCCCTACCGCTGGGTAGGTAGCGTTGAATGCAGCTGTAAATGACATTAGTACCTGTGATTCTCTGCTCAGTATCCGTCTCCTCTTCTAGGCATTACTTTCCTTTAAGTCAAGGCCCCTGCTCATCCTTATGGCTCTCAGCAACAATCACATGCCTGGCACACAGTAGGTGCTCAATGAGGGTTTACCGAGTAATACCCTATTTCATTGGAAAATTGTGGACAACAAATGAAACAACTCCTATAGAGTGTTTAGCCCTGTGCGTGCACACAATTAGTCTTGAATGCCTGTGAGATGACACTATCAGTATTATTACGATTATTAGCATTACACAAATATCTGTTAAATAAATTAATAAACTCCAGGCTCTTTCAGGAAGTGAGGAGGCTCAAGTGTGGAGGACTTAAGGAACTCCAGTTTCTTTGTTCAGTTTGCAGTGATCAAGCCTAAGGAAATCACTAAGCCAGAAAACAAATTTTTTTTTTTCTGTGGGGGTCAGGACTTCGTGGAATCGAGGTACCTGAAGCGCGGAATTAACAGTTGGAAGGTTGCTTGTGATCTCTGAGTCAGAACAAAGGGCACCGTCTCTGAGCTCTCGCTCGGTGTAGGATAGAGGCCGGAGACTTACCCCGACTCCACCGCTCGTTACCTGTACCTTTCTGGTGGTCGAAAACTTTGTATCCACCAAATACCAGGGCTTTCTCTCTACCTTCAGAAAATCAAATCAATTTCAGGTTCTTATTAGAAACCATGTGGGTGCACACATGGGGGAAGGGGAGAGAAGGCACCTAGTGTTTGTTAAGAGTCTATTATACATCAATCCATGAGTGGATTAATAAAATGTGGTGTATGTATTCCATGGAGTACTACTCAGCTCTAAGAAACAACGGTGATCTAGCACCTCTTGTGTTTTCCTGGATAGAGCTGGAACCCATTCTGCTAAGTGAAGTATCTCAAGAATGGAAAAACAAGCACCACATGGACTCACCAGCAAATTGGTATTAACGGATCAACACCTGAGTGGACATATAGGAATCACATTTATCGGGTGTTGGACAGGTGAGGGGGGGAGGGGGTGATGGGTATACACAACCGCAATGAGTGAGATGTACAAAGTTTGGAGGATGGACACACTTGAAGCTCTGACTCGAGGGGGGACATGGGCAATATATGTAACCTTAACACTTGTACCCCCATAATATGCTAAAATTAAAAAAAATTAAAATGCAAAAAAAAAAAAGAGTCTATTATAGGCTAGACTCGGTGGCTTACGCCTATAATCCTAGCACTGTGGGAGGCCGAGGCGGGTGGATTGCTCGAGGTCAGGGGTTCAAAACCAGCCTGAGAAAGAGCGAGACCCCCGTCTCTACTATAAATAGAAATAAATTAATTGGCCAGCTAAAAATACATAGAAAAAATTAGCCAGGCATGGTGGTGCATGCCTGTAGTCCCAGCTACTCGGGAGGCTGAGGCAGGAGGATTGCTTGAGCCCAGGAGTTGGAGGTTGCTGTGAGCTAGGCTGACGCCACGGCACTCTAGCCCCGATAACAGAATGAGGCTCTGTCTCAATTTTAAAAAAAAAAAAAACAAGAGTCTATTATAAACCAGACTCCATTTCGGTGAGTTGCATATGTGAACTCAGGTAATTCTCATAAAGGCAGTTTTAGGTAGATTCATCACACACACAATGTACCCATGCTTGTGGGTAATTTGAGAGCTGAAGGCTTTATATATGTGAATATTCAGTGATACCCATATACATCAATGACAGGAAAACAATTCAGGTGTCAAAGGTCAGAAATGTCCTATTTGTGTCACCTTACATGTCTTCAATACCCACTGGTCTAGCACCTTCCAGAATGTTCCGCCGCCTTGGACCGTTCCCAGTAGATCTGCACATTGGTCCCTCTGCCTAGAATCCCGTCCCAACCCTGCCTCTCCCCACGCCATTCCACAAGTCAAAATCTTCCCATGGTCCAAGGCCAAGGTCAGATATTATCTTTCCTGAAAAATTCTGGTTGATTCCTAGATGTCTCAGAATTTAGCTTCTCACCTCTGTTTTCCCAGTGCCTCATGGAGAACACTGCTAGGTTTTTGCAGTAGGAATTTGTGTAAGTTTCTCCTTCCTTGGCATACGCAGTAGACATTGGTGGGTTCTGACCTGGCGGCATCTGTTCTCGCTTGTCTGGGTGTCAGCATCCTGAGTTTCCTCCCGGGAACTGCCCCTGTGCCATGATGTCCCATCCCCATGGCCCAGTTGCACCTGTCTCTACTCCAGCTCCAGGACTGGGCACCGTGACCCAGCCTTGGCCAATCAGATCACCCCCTCCTCTGAACTCGGTGATTGGCTCATGACTGGGTCCAGGACACAATCACAGCCAATCAAGGATAATCCCTGGATTTTTGCAGGAATGAGCAAGAGAAAGGAGCTGGGAGAGGGAGGAATGGGATTTTTTTTTTTTTTTTCAAATGAGAACCGGGAGATACAAAATCTGGAGTCACTGTGTGGAAGGGAAGCAGACACAAAGGAAATCGGAGTAAAAAGACTCAAAGAGGCCAAATCCTGATGACATCTGCTTGAACCTCTTGGTTTGGCCAGGGCTAACCCTGATTTCCCAAATGCATGAGCCAGTATGTTTCAGTTTCCAGATACAACCAAAAAATCCTAAACTACAGCTCCCCTGTTTCCCTGAAAATAAGACAGGGTCTTATATTTATTTTTCCTCAAGAAGACACCCTAGGGCTTATTTTCAGGAGATGTGTTATTTTTTTTAAGTACGGTACAACCATCCACATTGATTCAAATAGAGTTTAGTCGTCTTCTTCTGGAACATCTTCCTCACTCTCCAAACCCCGAATCCCATCCTGAATGTCTTGAGTCTCTATTTCCTTTAGAACGATTGGCCCCGATCTCTCATGTGGAGCCATAGAGCTGTCACGGGGCAGATGGGAAGGGCTGCTCGTGTTCTTTCCCGCTCCGAGACGACATGCATGGGTTGTGCAGATGTGCTGCGCAGCCACGCCCGTCACTAGGGCTTATTTTCATAGCCACGCCCATCACTAGGGCTTATTTTCATAGCCACGCCCAGCACTAGGGCTTATTTTCATAGCCACGCCCATCACTAGGGGTTATTTTCATAGCCACACCCATCACTAGGGCTTATTTTCATAGCCACGCCCATCACTAGGGCTTATTTTCATAGCCACGCCCATCACTAGGGCTTATTTTCATAGCTACGCCCATCACTAGGGCTTATTTTCGGGGTAGGGCTTCTATTGCGCACATGCTTAGAAATCCTGCTAGGGCTTATTGTATGGGTGGGTCTTATTTTTGGGGAAACATGGTATCCAAAAGAGCATCTGGCTTACTGGGAACTCATTACATAGAATCCTCGCAAACTGACATCTGTCCACGGGTTAAGGTCATAGGACTAAAATCAAGCAATCAGGTTTACCTTCTTCCATTTTGTTTTAAGACAGTACTTCAAATGCGTTTGCTAAAGACAGAACTTTCTGTTCTCTTCTAGCACATGACCCAATCAGAGGGACATGCATGTGGTTCAATAATGCATGAAGTAGCAAGGGCCAAGCCTGATGTTTTCAAGGTGTTGAAAACTCGTGATGAGCCCGCTGATTTTTCAGCCCATCTGCTCTGCTAGATAGATCGTTTGTCAGTTTCCGTGTAGGGGGGAAATGTTTGGGATATTGACTCTGTAGGAAAAATACGACTGGGATTTTCCTTTCCTGTGTCCTGTGACCGTCCCTTATCCAATTTCACCTTTTCCTGTGCATTTTCCCCGCAAAATAGCGGAGGCACTTTTTGGTGTATCTGAACAGCTCACAGCCATTCCCTTAGCTTTTGCCTAACCCAAAGCGACGGAGTAATAGGGGCCGTGCTTGGGAATGTCACAGCCCACTGGACCGAAGGTGGGAGCCTGGGAAGTGAGTTGGGTTCCCCCCATCCCCCAGGGAGCTGGAGTTAGAGCAGAGACAGAGAACAGAATTGAGGCTGGAACTACGACATGTGGCCTTGAGATCTTCCCCACTGGGTGGAATGAGGAGCAGAGAATGGGAGTCTGGTGAGAAGCAGGAATGAAGCAGATGTGCAGATAGAAGCAGAGGTGGAGAACAAGAACTCGCTGGTGACCGCTGTCCCTCTGGCTGCCTAGGCGATTTCTTTCCAAGTCTTCGCTGCATTTCTATTCCCAGTCTCACCACAACACCTCTGCATCTTTGCACTAGATCTTCATCTTTTTTACTGACCTAACTCCAAGTTGCTGTCAGTTCCAGGCAACCAAGAAAAAAAAAAAACAAAACCCAAAAGACTCATATGTTAGCCAAAACATTCTTAGCTGGGGAAGTCGCCTAGGTGAGACAAAATATCCCAGTTGAGAGACACAAAACAAAAATCAGCAGGAAAAGTGGGCCACAGTCATTCCCAAACCATTAAAGCCACGTTTCTCAGCTCGAAGGAGAGAGACAGAAAGCTTCTTAGCTGGCCGGCTGTGCAGAATAGCACGGACTTGATCCATGAATTCACAGAGTCGCTGACAGTGAATTCCTTCCTGTCGTCTTCAGCCCGAGGCCGAGCCACGAAATGTATTCCCGGTTCAAAATTCCTTTCCAAGTGCCATCCCAGGACTTCAGCACGCTGTCCACACACGAGAGCGACTCTCACGCCGAGAGATGTCATGCTCGTGTCATCGGCTGACATGCAGATGAGTAATCAGACGGCCCCTTCAGCGAATGTCCCTTGCAGGGATGGGGCCATCTGATGGCTTTGACACCCTCTCTGTGCCTCTATTTCTATTGGAAATCCCCAGCCTGGCTCGTTAAGGAGAAACAGGCACGGTTATTGTGTCAAAGCACATTAGCGTATTTTATTCTGCCGTTGTTGCAGTTGCTTATTGGCATTCGATGAAGCTAAAGAGATTTGAAGTTATGAAATCTGCGATTTCCGGCTTGTCTTTGTTTCAAGAGTAAGTGTGGAATAACGTCGACAAGGAACAACTGAACTTGAGCGTCTGGCCAATTCTCCCCAATCCACGAATGAATTGGCATCCTCATCAAAAAATAAAAAAATCTATCCCTGCTCTCTTTTTCTTGTCTGTTTTGCTGAGTGAATGAGCTATTGAAAACAACAGAAAACATGTCCCTTTTATCCTTAAAAAAAAAAAAAAAGATGACCTTTCCCTTACTTTCATTGTAAGATGATTATCCACATTATTTTACATCCTTTTGAAATATCTGGATAAAGGTACAAATATCATGTTAATGAAATGTACAGATTATACTCTATTGGGAAATGCTGTCTTTTTCTTTTCTTTTTTTTGGACAGAGTCTCACTCTGTCACCCAGGCTAGAGTGAGTGCCGTGGCGTCAGCCTCGCTCACAGCAACCTCCAACTCCTGGGCTCAAGCGATCCTCCTGCCTCAGCCTCCCAAGTAGCTGGGACTACAGGCATGCACCACCATGCCCGGCTAATTTTATATATATATATATATATATATATATATTTAGTTGTCCGGCCAATTTCTTTCTATTTTTTTTTTTTTTTAGTAGAGATGGGGTCTCGCTCTTGCTCAGGCTGGTCTCGAACTCCTGACCTCGAGCGATCCTCCCACCTCGGCCTCCCAGAGTGGTAGGATTACAGGGGCAAGACAGGGGTGAGCCACCACGCCTGGTCTAGAAATGCTGCTTCTGTTATTAAGATGACAATGTAGCAGGCAGCCAGACTCAAGTGACAGCATCAGACAGAGGAACGGATGAAGGAGAGAAAGTTGCATTTGTGAGAAAGGCAAAAGCCGCTATGAAAATTTAAAAGGGACTTCAAACCCAGGTGAAGTGTGAGTGGCGAACAGGTGAGCTTTGAAAAGTTGTCAAAAGCCAACGTGGACAGGTAGCCGGCGACCAATCAGAGAGCAGCCAGTGCTGGGGAACCAGAGCCGAGCTATTTTTAGCTCCACAAGTAGAGCCATTGTGTCTCAGAACAGATACCCTTTTCTTGCAAAACTTTAATAAGACCGCACCTGGCTTGGGGCGTTCGGTTCTGGAACTGCACCAGAATGACATACCAAAAAAAAAAAAAAAAAAAAAAATTCTTCGATGTAAAATTTCAGTCTTTTTTTTTTTTTTTACAAATGCAGCCAGCTTTACTTTTTTTTTTTTTTTTTTTTGGCAATTCCTAACAATGTTTTTAGTGATTTTGGATCATGCTTCAGCATCTCTGAAAGAAATACAGGTGCCTAGTAAGCACCCCAAAACGAACATATTCAAACCCGAGCTCTGGTCTTCCCCCTTCACAGCCCGACAGAAACCTGCCCTTTCTCACTATTCCTGGTCTCAATTCTTGGAATTCCATCCCTCCTTTTGCTCAGGCCTGCTTTGTTTCTCTCAGACCACAAATCCCCCAGAGCGGCAGGTCCTGTTGGCTCTGCCTTCCAATTAGATCCAGAATCTGACCACGTGTCAGCCCGACGTCCGTTGCTACCCCACCGGCCACCAGCATTTCTCAGATCATGTCGCTTCCCTTCTTAAAAGTCTCGAGTGACTTCCAAATCAGGGTGTCCACGCCAGTAAGACCCAGCGTGGCCTGGGACCCCGAACGTCTTGGATCGTACCTTCTTCTACACTTGTCTTGATCACTCGGTTCTAACAACACACACTGGCCTCTCTGTGGTTCCTCTAACAGGCCACACCCATCCCGATTATTATCTTTGTGCCTGGAATTCTCTTGCCTAGAGATCCACATACCCCTTGAAAACTTTACTCCAAAATCACCTCTGCAGTGAGGCCTTTCCTGATGGATCTAAAGAAAACTGTAAGCCATCTTCACCCGCTGGGCCTTCACCCATCTCCCTGCTTTATTTTGCTTCGTTGCACTTCTTATCAGCAAAAACGCTGGATATTTTACTGATTTTTTTCACTGTTTCCCTCTCCCCTATATACCCACGCAGAATGCCCCACTCCTGCCACTCTTTGCTTTTGTCTATTTTATTCCCACTGTTCCCTAGAACAGGGCCAATAGCACAGAATTGGCTCCACAGACATATTCTGGAAAGCTGAGAGCCACTTGGACACCCATCGGCATGTTGGGGGGAGATGCCAAGACTTTCATAACCAAAATACGTGACCAGAGTTACTTGGATTTGGTAAATTGTAAAAAAAAAAAATATCTAAGTTCAAAATCCAAAAAGCAGCTCTGAACCTACAGAGCAGAGCTAGGAAGGTTTTGAAAGCAACTTCCTCTGTACGTACGTAGACGGCAAGTAACCTCCACCCAGAGGCTAAATCGTGTTTTCTACGCTGGCACTCTCTCTAGCTGAAATGCCGCTCTGTGAGTTTTTAATCACGGGGAATATATTTATAGGAGCTCGCAATGGCTAACGTAGAAGGACCTTTAAAAATCTCAGAAATAAGGAAAGCGAAGCTCAGAAACGTGAATCCAGTGGAAAGAACCCCGACTCAGGAATTAGACAAGAGGTCACACCCCCAGGCAGTGTTCTCAGAGCCTATTTGTGTCTATTTATTTATCATTCACAACGCTGGGAGGCAGAACTATTGTTTTTATACCCATTACACAGACGGGAAAACCAAGGCAGAGAATGCGGGGAATAATTGGCCAAAGTCTAACATCTCTTAAGAGATAACAGTTAGGAAACACCCAGGCAGGCTGGGCGCGGTGGCTCACGCCTGTAATCCTAGCTCTCTGGGAGGCCGAGGCGGGAGGATTGCCTGAGGTCAGGAGTTCGAAACCAGCCTGAGCAAGAGCGAGACCCCGTCTCTACTATAAATAGAAATAAATTAATTGGCCAACTAATATATATATATATATATATATATGTATAGAAAAAATTAGCCGGGCATGGTGGCACATGCCTGTACTCCCAGCCACTCAGGAGGCTGAGGCGGGAGGATTGCTTGAGCCCAGGAGTTTGAGCGAGGCTGACTCCACGACACTCACTCTAGCCTGGGCAACAAAGTGAGACTCTGTCTCAAAAAAAAAAAAAAAAAAAAAAGAAAAGAAAAAAGAAACACCCAGGCAGACCTGGGTATATTCAAAATTAGAACTAAGAAGTTTAAGAAATATTTCTTTTCTAACTCATTTTTGAAAATAGTAATAAACTCATTAGATGTTAACATAAATAACATATTTTAAGAGAAATAATATTTTCCAAAACAAAAAGCATTTGGTAAGAAGAGTAGACAGCTTGATTATCTTATCCGCTTCTGCCTTCAAACTGTTATATGTTGCTTTGATTGAAGTCTATGAGGAAAAATCCAGCTTCACACAGATACGTAATTGGAAAACAGAGGAGCAGTTTCATAGCTTTTTAAGATCGTTATAGCTGCTCTTCTTTAATAGTGCACAAAACTTGACAAGTGGTATTTTCATAAAGGTTAGTTTTAATGTAGAATCTGAAACCAGATCAATGAACTTTTCATATTTGGTTATAGTATAATCCGTGGGTCTACTTTGTATTTTCAACAATTCTTTTATCCATGCGTGATTTTTTAACATTATTCAATGGACATTTGGAAGATATTGGCTAACTGGGTTTTGCAGATCTTCCTTCCAAAGTTTAAAAAACCAGTCCGTTAAGACCACCACTGCTGTCATTTAAAAAAGGGCTTTAAGAATTGGGAAGCCGGCCGGGCGCGGTGGCTCGCGCCTGTAATCCTAGCTCTCTGGGAGGCTGAGTGGGGAGGATCGCTCAAGGTCAGGAGTTCAAGACCAGCCTGAGCAAGAGCGAGACCCCGTCTCTACTAAAAAAATAGAAAGAAATTAGCCAGGCAACTAAAAATACAAAAAAATTAGCCGGGCATGGTGGCGCATGCCTGTAGTCCCAGCTACTCGAGAGGCTGAGGCAGGAGGATTGATTGAGCCCAGGAGTTTGAGGTTGCTGTGAGCTAGGCTGACGCCACAACACTCTAGCCCGGGCAACACAGTGAGACTGTGTCTCAAAAAGTAAAAAAAAAAAAATAAAAAGAATTGGGAAGCTGACAAGCTCACGGTGGCAGACACAAGTTTTCCAAAATTCTGTTTTTCACTTGGAAGCTCCAATTGTGTTATTGGCAACAATTACTTCTAGGGTATTATCCCATCACAGGCCTTTATGATCATTGCCATATTTCTAGACATTAGGTTTCCAAGTGCAGTTATATTTTTATCTTCTGAAACTTTTATCTACGTGAGTGTGTTTATAAGTAATCCTGATAGATCTAGGGGAAAAAACTATTCAACTTACACAACTAACATTAATAAAAAATTAAATATTGGGTTAAGGCACTAACAACTTTACTCACCATTGGTTTTGAGGCATCACTGCCAAATGTCAGCACAATTAAAAAAAAAAAAAGGTAAATAACATCTCAGTGTTGTCGTGAGGACAGTTTTGATCCCACTTGTTTCCTGAAAATGCCTTAGACACCACGAAGGGGCCACAGACTTTGAGAACGGCTGCACTACTATTAAAAATAAATGACTGCTATTAAAAATAAATGACTTCTCAAATCCATGCCCTTACGAATTGTGCCACTTCACTTTCTCCAAGCTTCAACGTCCCCCTGGAAAGAGCCGATGTCGATACATAACTCTGATCTTGCAGAAACCATCTTAAAAATGTGAGGTTCTCCCACGTCCAGCTCCGGGCAAAGCGTCTGGCACACGGAGGGTAGCCGAAAAGTGGCAGCTGTCTGAGCCCACAGCAAGTTACTGGCAAAGTTGGGACCCTAAGTCACGCTCTCCGAGTCCTGCCCAGAGCTTTTCCCGCTATATCACAGCAGAGGAGACCCCAATCCGACTCCCCAACAAGGAGGAGAGTAGCTGATCCAGTGGAGGAAGCTCGTTCAGTGGTTTTCTTGGTTGACGTCCTGGATGACAATGAAAGCAGTGACGCTGGAGTTGTCAAGAATACGGACGCCCTGTGTTTGGGTCGTGAATTTGCTGGGAATCAGCTGTGTGACCTTGTGCCGCTGCTTTGAGCCTTGAGTATTTCCACTGTCAGTTTAGATAACAGTAGCACCTGCGTTAGGAGGTTGCTATGAGAAATCAAATGGTCTAATGGGTGGAAATATCCTTGCTGCAGTGCCAGCCCCGAGTAGGTGGTTAAGTAGTGGTTGGCCGTTCATTACGATGACAGCGATGACTGCTGTGATTATCTGCATGTCTCAGCTCCATTTCACTTCCTTGGGGAAGTCTTTTGGGACCCTCTAGAGCGGGGGTCCTCAAACTTTGTAAACAGGGGGCCAGGTCACCGTCCCTCAGACCGTGGGAGAGTGCGCACTGCGGGCCTGGGACGAGTCGGCTGCTAAGCAGGACAGGCAGCGGCGGCAAAAACACCCAAAGAGCCGGATAAACGTGCTAGGCGGGTGGCATGTGGTCTGAGGGCCGTAGTTTGAGAACGCCTGCCTGGTGCAAGCACCCCACGTTAAATAAGATTTAGTAGCACCTGTACCACCTCCTTGTTTGGACTTGCTGCAGCCGCAGTCTATTTCGATATATGATTCTTTGATTAAAGTTTGTCATACGCACCAGGCGCCAAGCTCAATAAAGACATCCATGGAGTCTGCTCATGACTTTGTCCTCAACACCTGGTGCAGTGCCCAGGCACAGAACAGGTTGCAATAAATACCGATCGAAGGAATAATTAATTGATAATTAATAATTAATCAATAATTAATTAATATAATTATTATATAACATAATATATTATCTATAATAATATATTAATATATAATTAATATATATTATAATTAATATATAATATAGTATATATTAATTAATATAATTATTATGTAATATAATATATTATCTATAATATATTGATATATAATTAATATATTGTAATTAATATATAATATAGTATATGTTAATTAATATATTATGTTAATTAATTATATATTATTTATATTATTATATGCAATATATTATTATATATTGATTATATAATTATATTAATTAATATGTAATTAATATATTATAATTAATATATTATAATTAATACAGAATATATTATATATTAATTGATATATTATTGCTATATGTGATATAAATAATTAATTTACTAAGCTGACACAGCACAGCTTTACCGCATTATATAATTTGCCCGAACTTCCCCCAGCACTTGTTACCCGAAGTGTGACCCGTGGCCGGGGAACAGGAGCCTAACCCGGAAGCCCGTGGGAAATGCGGACTCCTGGGCCTCACTCCAGCCCCACGAGATGAAGCTGTGCATTTTAACAAAATCTGTAGGTAACTCGCATGCTCCCTCAAGTTTAAGAAGCACTCACTTTTTTTTTTTTTTTTTTTGAGACAGAGTCTCACTTTATTGCCCAGGCTAGAGTGAGTGCCGTGGCGTCAGCCTCGCTCACAGCAACCTCCAACTCCTGGGCTCAAGCAATCCTCCTGCCTCAGCCTCCCGAGTAGCTGGGACTACAGGCATGTGCCACCATGCCCGGCTAATTTTTTCTATATATATTAGTTGGCCAATTAATTTCTTTCTATTTATAGTAGAGACGGGGTCTCGCTCTTGCTCAGGCTGGTCTCGAACTCCTGAGCTCAAACGATCCTCCCGCCTCGGCCTCCCAGAGAGCTAGGATTGCAGGCGTGAGCCACCGCGCCGGCCTGAGAAGCACTCACTTTTTGCCCAATCTTCACTCATCGCTAGGAGAAGGAGACGGAGAGGGAGGAAAGGAAAAGCAAGGAAAGAGAAGGCGACCACGGCCCTTCCTGGGTGACACAGGACTCCCCGCATTCCCAGCGCAACGTTCCTCGAATATCACCACTGCTGGAACCAGCTGCAGCTTTTCCCAGCCCCAGCCGGGCTGCTCTCATTTCCTATTCACATAGGATTTTTTTTTTTTTTTCCCAGAGACTTTTTTGGCCTCCGTTGAATAATTTATTTCAGAGACTACATCCGAGAATACGCTGTTGGAGGAGGCAGAAACACCACCTGGGCCTGCTCCTGGAAACGCAGCCCGAAGCCATGGGGCAGGGGTGCCGTTTCAGTCACAGAGCCGCAAAATGTGCACGGCCGCGTGTCCAGCACAACCTCGGAAGAGAGGAAAAACACGCAGCAGCAAGGCCTCTTCTCTTGCCGCAACACCAACCAGCGTGCAGCAGCCCGAAGAGATTCACAAACGTGTGCGTGGCACCCGTTTGGCCCCTGGAATAAAATGACAGTCTAGCCCTTTAGTGAGAAGGTTATTACGTTTCGGGTTTATTCCCATTCGTGAATGGCAAAGCGCCTCTACCACTGGATGAAGGGCTCCAAGGAATGGTGCGTTTCCCGCGTTCAGTCTCGCACGGCTGGGAGCCCGGCTTCCTGACTCCCTTTGCTGCAGAGTCTTCTGCTCCCAAAGGAAGACGTGGCTCGGCCAGAAGCAAAACACGGCACTCGCCGGGCTCCTTTCTCCCGGGGTCCAGGAGAAGTGCACTGAGCTGGGAAGGCCCGATCGCAGAGCCACCATTAGCCAAGGGCGTGGAGTCTCCCCGCTGTCTGGGACTCTCCTCTCTCTGATTCTCTCCTTCCTTCCTTCCTTCCTTCCTTCCTTCCTTCCTTCCTTCCTTCCTTCCTTCCTTCCTTCCTCCCTCCCTCCCTTCTTCCTTCCTTCCTCCCTCCCTTCTTCCTTCCTTCCTTCCTCCCTCCCTCCCTTCTTCCTTCCTTCCTCCCTCCCTTCTTCCTTCCTTCCTTCCTTCCTTCCTTCCTTCCTCCCTCCCTCCCTCCCTCCCTCCCTCCCTCCCTCCCTTCCTTCCTTCC
>VSMD01002624.1:0-14766 GCA_008750895.1 Mirza zaza | reverse complement strand
GGGGCGGGGCGGGGGCGGGGCGGGGGCGGGGCGGGGCGGGGCGGGGCGGGCGCGGCGAGGGGGAGCGGGCAGGCGGGCGGCGGGGTCCCGCTCTGTCCACCTTCCTGCTCTGCTTCTTAGGGCTCATGTGACCTCCTGCGAATGGCGACGTCGCCCCCTTGCGTGGTCTTTGTGGCGATTAGCAGCGATGCGGTTTACTGTGGCAGGCAGACAGCAGGCGCTTAATAAATGCTAGGCGTTGTTATCAACAAATTTTAAAATACCGCATGATTTCGCTTATATGTGGCGTCTAAAAAAGTCAGACTCACGGAAGGAGCGAGTGGAATGGCGGTTTCCAGAGGCTGAGGGCCGAGGGTGACAGGAGAAAGGGGATGCCAGTCAAAGGGCGCAGCGTTAAGGGGAGTAGATTCTAGGGACTTACTGCCCAGCACGGTGACTATAGTTGACGATAATATATTGTATATTTCAAAATTGCTAAAGAGTAGATTTTAAATGCTCTCGCTACAAGCAAATGGCAAGCATATGCGAGGTGACAGGCTTGTTAATTACTCTGATTCGGTCATCCCACGATGTGCACAAGCATCAACATCGTAACACGGCACCGCGAGGCAACAGGAAGGCAGTTTGTAACATTGACAAGGTTTCTGCGTCATGGTAGGGACAGAAACCGGATTGCAGTGAGTTCCAGTGGAAGCAGGCGTGGCAGGCAACGTTCTTAGTTTTCCTCTAATGGTGAGCGTAAACAGCGCAGCAGCTGCTACAGGATGTGGGCAGAATGGGAGCTTCCACTCTGCTGATGGGAAGGACCTAACACAACAGAAGAATTTGGTGACGCCAGGAAAAGTGCGATCACTGCAGCGGTGATGTCCCTGAGAAAGCAAGAGGAGCGGCAGTCCAGGTCATTAGCCTTCGCGGGAGCAGAGATCCCTCTGTCTGTGAACAAAGATGGAAAATGGAGAACACGTGTCCCAGTCACAGCGGGCCTGTAAATTGGATGGTAGAAAGATGAGAAAGTCCCCTTCTGACTATTTCTGTACGTATTTATTTATATCCATGGGATTATAAAATAAATATTACTTTGGAGTCCGTTTTGGTCACCCTACTAACTATATCGTAGATGTATATTATACCAATAAAAATATATCTGAATTATTCCTTTAAAATTCTGCATTCTGGAGTATGTAGATTTTTTTTCATCTTTTTGATGATAATATATTTTACACATTTTTTTCTAATTTTCTTTAGGAGTGTTTCCTAAGCATGGGATTCTTGTAAAAACCATACTTTATTATTATATTATTCAGGATTCTCTACAAAAACAGAACCAATAGGATGTGTATAGATAGATAGATGACAGTGGATTTATTGTGGAATTGGTTCATGTAGTTGTGGAAGCCGAAAAGCCCCACGATAAGCCATCTGAAGGCAGGAGAACCAGGAAGCCAGTGGTGTTAATTCATGCTGAGCCCGGAGGCCTGGGAACCCGAGGTTCTGCTGGTGAGCCTCCCAGAGTCTGGAGGCTGGGCAGCCAGGAGCTCCCACGTCTGAGGTCAGGAGGTGAAAGGCAAAGGACCCACCTCAAGAAAAGAGCACATTTTCCCTTCCTCTCCATTTTTTTCCTACCTGGGCCCCTTAACAGATTGGATGTCACCTGGCTACACTGGTGAGGGTAGAACTTCTTTACTCACTTCAGATTCAAATACTAATCTCTTCTAGAAACACCTTCACAGAGACACCCAAGAATAATGTGTTATCAGCTGTCTGGGCCTCCCTTAACCCAGTCAAGTTGACACATAAAATCAGCCATCACAATTATTAATCAACTCTCCCTTCTCCAATATTTTTACTACTCTTTTAAGCAACCAAAATTCTACTTTATAGAAAGCCAAGGATATAATGGTCATTTTCTTTAAACTGCTTATGTTAGGAAAAAATGTTTACCTTTTACATGACTTTATTCCTACAGGCCTCTTTTACAATACTGTGGTTTCACTTACAGATTGGTTGAACATCATATGAAATTTTATATTAATTATTTACTTTAAAGAGCAGCTTCTCATTCTTCTGGCAACACAACTATCAATCAGAAGCTGTTTGGCAAGAAGTAAAAAACTTCCCGTGGAAGTTGAAAGCCATCACAGTTTAAATCCACAAGGAAAATTCCTCCTCTCCTTCCACATGTGCCCCCAACACATACCTCTTGTTATCTTCATTCCTCTGTTCATTTTTGCTAATCTTACTTGTGAAGTTTTTGAATCTCAAAACCTGACCCTAAGCCCTCTAAAGACAGGACTTGTGCCAAACGTAGTTCAAATGCTCCTAACCTTCCTTTATCCAAAAGCAATTCTCAGTTCTTGACATAGCACTGACTCCCCGAATTCCCTCCCACCCCTGTTACACTGAAAGCCACTCTGTGGAAGGATACTATCTGTCATTTGTTTTGAATCCCTTATATTGTCCAATATATAATCACAAGGTAACTAACTCTTGGTCTAAAACTCCTGGTAGCCAAGGCACCATGAGACCCAACACCTGTTTCTAATGTCAAAGATAAGATATCTTTTAAAAATATAAGTCTAATCAGCTTTCCTTATTGCTTAAAGCCCAGCAGGGTTGTGCATTGCTCATAAGTGCACCTCCAACAGCCCTCCTGCTTTTTGGTTACACTTCCTCCATGCTACCTCTTGCTCTCTGAAAACCACAGGCACTGGTCTTAGTTCAGGTTCTTGAGAAAGCCATGTGCTCTTCTATCCCAAAGTTTTGTTCCTTGCTTGCAGGGGCTGCTCTTGACCTCTTTCTTTGCCAGGTCAGCTACACCTCATCCTTCATGTCTTGGCACCCTTCACCTGTTCAAGGAAGCCTCCTCTGCTCCCAGCAGGGCGAATCCCCCACTATGTGCCTTCCTAGTGCCACAGGATTCTCCACTGTAGGCCTCCACTTGCTACTGAAACTTCCTATGTGGCTCTGTACTTGTTTGGGTAAAGTCCCTCTCCCCTTCCAGAGTGAAAGTTTCATGAAAACCAGAATGGCACCTGTTTCCCTCACGTCATATGTCCCCCACCAGGGACAGCGTCCAGGAGTTGTTTGTTGAATGAATGAGTGCGTGCGTGAGTAACTAAACTGAGAGGCATGGCCTGTGGGAGGTGGAGATGGGTAGTTGAGAGCTGACCTCAGAGCGGTGGTGTAGGGGAAAGCAGCAAGGTGAGATCATCTGGTCAAACCCCTCTCAACACGGGTGCCTAGAAAAGCTTCCGAGGACCAATGAGCCAACTTAAGCTGAATATAACATTCTATACTTACATGTATTTGTGGGAACAGAGTCGATCACATTCATTAAACTTTCAAATAGAAGCCAGGTATGGTGGTGCACACCTGTGGTCCCAGCTACTCGAGGGGCTGAGGCAGGAGGCTCTCTTGAGCCCAAGAGTTCGAGGTTACAGGGAACTGTGATTGTACCACTGCACTCCAGCCTGGGTAACTGAGAGACACTATCTCTACAAGAAAAAAAAATTCAATTGGGTTTTGACCCTCCAAAAGGATGGAAAACCACTAGTCTAACCCAATTTCTAAACAAGAATGAAGTTTGTGGCCACAACTACAATCTGGTCCCTTGGATCCCCAGCTGGTGCTCTATCTGTTGCTCTTTCTACCAAATAATAATAATAATTCATCTAAAACAGCTGTTTCCGTCGGGTCCTGATTCTTCGGGGATCCAGTAGGCAAAATTAACTCTTTCAAACTGCGGGCCGTCCAGGCGTCAGACACAAGGACAGCGCTGGCCCTCCTGCCAGGCCGGCCCTGCCACGCCCTCCCCATTCCCCGAAAGCGACAGCTCTGCAGGCAGGGTGCGAGGGCTTTCATCTCCATTTGCCTCCCGCTCCCAACTAATGAAGCCTCCTGCCCTTGTGGGGCCTTGTTTCTACAAGGCTGGGCACCTTCTTTTAACAGGACGTACTTGAAAAACAAGATATTTCCCTTTGTACTAGAAACAAATGGTGATTAATGTGCTCGTTGTAATTAATCTGTGGTGACAGATTAGCGGTGTAGCGGCAGTTCTTTTGCTGCTCTGGGAGGCTTCCTTGATAGGACAGCTGGTGAGAGGGGACACCAAATTCAATTTGTTTCTCATTTGCATACATATGACAACCATCTGTGCTAATAGCACCGCAATGTCTCCATTAGGCCCGGAGCTCGCTCATGAGCAGGCTCTCCCCAGATCCCATTAGGCCTGGGAGGGGGGAGCTCAAAGCGTAAATATTTGTAGAGGAAGAAGGGTGGGCTTCATGGAACACAACTAACCAGGTCCCCCTCCTACCAAAGGTCAAGCATTCCACATGGGCTGAGACTCTGCTCACCCATAGGAGGGTGATCTTCTTTAGAAACTCTAGCCCTTCTCCACCTCAAATCAAATTACTCACGGTCTGTTCCCTATTGCCCAGTCACTTAAACCAGCTTCGCTTTGGCAGATACCTTTTTTTTTTAAAACTGGCCCATTCATTCAAAAAACATTTATGGAATAACTACTAACTTAGGGCACTATTTTAGGTGGAATAGGAACAGCAGTTAACAAGAGAGCAAAAGTTTTTTTTCCACAGAGTTTGCATGGTAGTGGTGGACACTGGTGATAAACAAATAAACAAGGAACATTTCATGTCACCTTCCATCCTAAGCAGAGAATCAGAAGAGAAGGTGTGGAATAGATTGTATGTGGGGACGATGTGAGGACCATGTTAGACCTGGTGATCACAGACGTCCTCTCTGTGGAGGCGACATGTGGGCTGGCATCTGAAGGACATGAAGGAACCAGCCTGCGAATACCAAGAGAAAACACAGTTTTCCAGAGGAAGGGAAGAGCTGAAACAAGAGCCTCTAGAGAAAGCGAGCTTGGTGTGTTGAGGAAGAGGAAGATAGCCAGAGTGCCTAGACAGAAGTGAGAGAAGAGGTCTAGGGGAGCCCCAACAAAGTACCACAGACTGGGGGGCTTAAGACAACAGGAATCTATGTCTCAGAGCTCTGGAGCCTAGCAGTCCCAAATCAAGGGGTCAACCGAGCCCTGACAGCTACAGAGGACCCTTCCTTGCCTCGTTTAGCGCTGGTGTTTGCTGGCTGTCCCTGGTGTCCCCGCCTTGCAGGTGCTGCACCCCAGGCTTTGCTCTGTCGTCACAGGGCCATCCTCTCCCTGTGTCTCTGTGTCTCCTCTCTTCTTGCAAGGGCACCAGTTGTAATGGATGGACCAGCTGAAGCTCATTGTGATTTGAAAGCCGGGTGAGGCATGCAGATCAGTGTGAGAGCAATGGGCAACTTTTAGAGGTTTATCCCAAGGAAATGTCAGGATCTAGTTTACATGTCACTGTCCTATGTAGGCTGGATAGGGGCAGGGTAAGAGGGGAGGGAGAAAGGTGAACTGTTTAGGAAATTGCCCCATTCATCTTTGAAGCGTACATGGATGGCATGGTGGCCGGAACTGGGGAGTGACAGAGGAGATGGAGTAAAGAAGGAGGTTTTGAGATATATTTAAAAAGTGGAACCCATAGACTTTCTAATAGATCAGATATAAGCATTTGGAAAATGACAGGAACCCCGTTTGTGTCCTGGACAGTTGGCAGGATGGTGCATGTTTGCTGGAAGAGGGAATACATACTTGGAGGGAGAGAACAAGTTTGGGAGAGAAAATCAAATGTTCCATTTTGGACATGTTAACTTAGGGACATCTAAGGGACATTGCACATGGAAATATAAACTCACCCATTTGGGCATGTGAGTCTAAATGTCAGAGGAAATGACTGTGATTAAGACAGAACTATGGGGGTCATCAGCTCAAAGAGATTATTTAAAATCGATGGTGCTAGATGAGATATCTCCCTAGGAAGAAGAATTAGAAAAAGAGGACCCAGCCCCAGATGCTATGGCTCATGTCTCCTTGTCTGTCCTGCCTGTGCACGGGTCATCACGTCCCATGGTGAGTGTTCTTCCCTGTCATGAATGGCTCTGCTCTGTGTCACATTGTATGTGGTGAGGAAAGGGGACATGGCTTGGCCTGACCCCTGTCTGTTCCATGCCTCATTCTACCCACTTTTCATCCTGATTTCCTTTGTCATGCTTCCCCCACGCCCTGTCCCCACCCATGGAGGAAGGACCATGTTCGATATGTCTTTGTATCCACAGACCAGGGTTTCTCAACCTCAGTACTGTTGACATTTGGGGCTGGATGATGCTTTGCCTTGGAGAACCGTCCTATGTATTAGCCGTATCCCTGGCTTCCACTCTCTAGATGCAAGTAGCATCACCTCATCACAATTAAAAATGTCACCAGACATTGCCAAATGTTCTCTGGGAAGGAGGAGAAGGCAAAATTATCACCAGTTGATAACCACTGCCATAGACATCTCACAGGCTCCATATACAGGAAAGACACTCGTTAAGTATTGCTGTTGGTGGCAGCAACCACATCCGGCACACGGCTTCTTTTGACCTTCCCCTGTCCCCTAAGGGAGATAGAGTCTTCATTACCATCTTGCAAAGTAGCTTTGGAATTCCTCATTAGTCTCTGGCCAGGCCTCCAGGTTCCAGACTCCTTTGGAGTTGAAGACAAATGTGTGAGAAACCAGAATGAGATTTGAGAGGCAGTTATTCATTCAGCCAGTCAACAAATGGCAAAGTTATACAGCAATTGAATTATAAGAGACCTTCCACAGCCAACGCCTGCTTCAATAAGATAGGGGAGGTCATTACCTAAGAAAAATAACTGCCACACATCCCAGTGACTTTGCATCCTAAGGAAAAAGTCATCTTTAGCACAACAGATGTCCTTTTAAAATTTTATCAACCAGAAAAATAGAGGGGGGAGAATGCAAACCAGACCATTAAAATGCAATCTAGAGTCTATAAGAATCAATATGGTGACAGCATAATCAGGTTGAAATGACATGAAATCAAATAATATGTAGCTGTCCTTGTGGTGCATCTCAGCTCCTGAAACCCTAAAGGGTAGTAATGCGGGGCCTGCCAGCAGCAGGGTGAACATGGCCACCTCTCCCAATGGCTCCCAGTGCAGCCTTGGGAGCCTCCTGACACCGGGTCCCTGGGGGCTACCAGCAGTCAACATGAGGGGCATGGCACACAACGTGTATCCCTAAAAGCAGGCCCCTCAGAGGCCTTTTTGTTGGTCCACACCAATCATGATCCTTAAATTGAACCACTTCTGTTGTAAAGAAAAGAGATACAGAAAATTGAAACCAAGGACAAAATACAGCGACAACAAGAAAACCTATAAAACTGAGAGCAACAAAAGTCCTTTAGTCTAGAACAGAAAACCTGGTCCACATGCTCTTTGTCTCTTTCCCCTGAACCCCATCCTGGTCCCAGTGGGTCCTCCAAGATAAAGGTGAAAGAGTGGCTGGACTGCTTCCCATGTAGGAAGGAGTCTTGGATGAGACCTGATGCTTCTGTGACATGAGTTCCAGGGGAGAGGAAATTAGAAAGGCAAAGAATGACATTCCAAAGAAAGGGCTTGCCCAAAACAACCTGGCATGAAGAAACCGAAGCATTCTAGTTATCAATAGCAGCATATCAAGCCATCTGCTAATGTAGTGGCTTAAAGAAACTTCTTACTTCTCATTCTGCAGGTCAAATGGGCAGTTCTACTTCTTTTGGCGGCAGCTGGAGTATTCAAATGACTGGAAAGTCCAAATCAGCCACATTCTCATAGCTAGCAATTGGTGCCCACTATCAGCTGGAAGCTCAGCAGGGCTGTTGGTGGAGATTCTTGGTTCTCCTCCACAGGGGCCTTTCCCAATAATGTTTGGTCTTCCTCACAGCATGGCACCTTCTTTCCATGAAGAAACATTCAAGAAGAAGGAAGTAGAAGTTGCCAGTCTCTTAAAGCCTGAACTTGAAAGTACCGGTGTATTACTTTAGCTACGTTCTATTGGTCAAAACCAATCAAAGGACCAGCCTGGATTCAAGGAGAGGGAAAATAAACAGCCTCTTGACACAGGAACAACATACACATACTGGAGAGGACATCTGTGAACAGTAGCAGTCATAATGAACTTGTCATTTGACTCCACACCTTACCACTCTTGGATATTTCCATGCTCTTGACCCATACTTGTGCCTGTCTTCCTCTAAAGCACCATCATGTTGTAAGAGCAATGAGTACAAAAATGAGGACTTGCCCTCCTGAAGTTACTTATATGTGTATGTGCTGATCATATATTCCTATATGGACTGAAGGAGTGATCAGAAGACCAGAAAGAATGACTCTCTTCATACCAGCTTTTGGCTTTGGACACCAATTATCCCCCATGCTGCTGTGCCAAGGAAATGCACAGAAAATGTTCAGGTGCCATTTGTTTCATCTAATCAAGTTTTTAAGAAACTCAATTCCCACTCCATCTCTGACATTAAGTAATTAACACATAAGTAAATAGTTGACTCTATTTTTTATTAATACCTGCTTCATAAGGCTAGGACAAGAATAAAATGAGAGAGTATGGAATTGCCTTTTCTAGAGTAAATGCTCAAAAACGTTACATGATGAGGATGACGTTTAAAAGAGCTAAATGCAGAGTCTGATGTAGTAGGTGCATAATAATGACAACTAGTATTGTTGAAGAGAAGCTCTTGAGAGGAAGAAGGGTGCAATCCGCTGGCTCGGGGCGAGCGGAGTGTGAGGAAGCCTGGGCTCAGAGGGAGGCAGTGTTCACAGTGTCTCAAGAGGCGTTTGACAGAGCTGTCTCTAATTCCAAATTATCAGAGACAGTTTCAGGACTTTTCATTGGCACAGAAATGCATTCCCCCGAACATGGAATAAATACTTACGAGATTAAAGGTCAGTCCGTTAATCTCGTTTGTCTATCTGTGTGGCTGTACAGATGCACCACTGGGCAATTTGAGGAGACAGGAGCAAGTGTATACTCTAACCCACTTCGAGTCTGTCCCACAGTGGGTGGAGGCGTGTGCAAGAGAAAGAACGCGTTTTAAATTTGATTCTGTTTTTAAAAAGGAAACCTGTAATCAAAGTTGTGAGCTTGTGACTTGGTTCTGTTCCTTTCCAGGGCTTATTGATGGAATGTGCCTTCTAATATGTCACATTCGATCAACTTATTTTCCACGCAAATTTTTATTTTGCTCCGTTATCCAAACCGTGCCCAGCAAGAGCAGCGTAAGATCCTACTCTGCCCCTTTGCACCAGACCTCACTGCTGTGATCTCACTGCTTCACACTCATTGAGCACATCTCCACGCTCCTGGGGGCTGGGAAGCCTCATTCTTAGAGATGTTGAAACAAAAGCAGAGAAAAGACATAACTTTCTAACAAGGCAGAATAAGAGAAATTTTCACTAAAGTTATCCTCATTAGACTCAGTATCATTTTTAATAGCTGACGCACCTCTCTATTTTGATTCAAATGACTTAACCTGAAAATGATCAGCTGCCTTGGAGATTTTCTGGAATGAAGTCTTGGGAAAGAGATGAGGTGACTTGCTCAAGGTCACTTCTGTAGGCTACAGGAGTGCAAAGAAGGCAAATCCTGTATGTTTGCCGTCTACCTGTGACTTGTGACGCGCAGACTGTAAGGTGGTCCCCGCAGATCCTGCCTCCCGGGGCTCACGTCTCTGCGCAGTTCTCCCCGCTCGGGTGTGGGCAGAGCCACCAGAACACAGCAGAGGTGCTGGTATGTCACTCCCACAGCTACAGGATATTATATAATATTCCATGTCGTTAGCAGTTTGTTCTAGAGGCTCCCCTTGCCGTCCTGATGAAGGAAGCAGCCGTGTTGGGAAAGCCCACATAGCACACAGGTCTGGGAGGTCCCTAAGACCTGGAGGTGGCCTGCAGGCAGCCACTCGAGCTGCGAATAGCCTCCAGTCCAGCAAAAAGCCGGGGTCCTCTGTCTCCCAACCTCAAGGAAATGAAATGCTACAAACTTCCTCATTTGACCAATGAGAAAGGTGACACTCCCCCCAAAATTAATGTGTTAACACTAGAGGAAGAGTTATTGGCAAACCAGGACAAGAAAACAAGCTGTGGTGCTCCTTACTCCACTGAGAGTGCAGTTTCACATGTGCAGAGTATCTGCAATGCCCCAGGCACTGTGGTGAGTACTTCTCCTACATCTCCACTTAATCCTCGACAGTTTTGTAAGGTATGCATTGCTTTCCCTACAGCAGGATACCCTACGAGAGATATATTTTTTAAAATTTTTCAACAAGAAAAGTGCCTAAGATTGACTAATAGAAGACTCCCTTAGAAAATGGGGACGAAGAGAGTGCTTTGGAGAGTCAGAATACTTTAGAAGCATAGAGACAATTTCACTTAGAAGAGCAAGTCCTGGGCTAGTCCCATTTTCCTGGTAAAGCTAGCCCCTTTTAGAGATGTAAAATGTAAAAGTAGCCTGTGATCAATCTCTCATAGCAGCTTTAGTTTAAAAGTACTGAGTTCAGAGAAAATTGCCCTAGTGTTCAGTACAAGAATATATTTTATGTTTTGAGGGCTTAAAATATACACTGTCCGTTTCCCCGCCTGTGAGGGATATAGAACACTGACTATGTGCCTGTGATGTGGGGCATGACCAATATAATCATGAATCCACTTGTAGTTTGTATCTGCTATCTATTGCTGTGTAACAAAACCACCCCAAAATCTAGTGGCTTAAAACAGCCACCCTTTATATAACTCATGATTCCATGGGCCAGCTGAGTGGGTCATCTGGTCTGGTCCAGCTCAGTTGCTCTCTGCTGGCCTTGTCCAGGCATCTCTGGCCGGCTGGCAGGTCAGCTGGAAGTGGATGATCTAGGATGGAGTGCTAAGAAGCATAATGGCTCCCAGAGATGTCCATGCCCTAATCCTAATAACCTATAGATATATTATCTTCCATGACAAAAAAGACTTTGGAGATGTGATGAAGAGTCTAGACCTTGTGATAGAAGATCACCCTAGATTATCTGGGTGCACCCAGTCTAATCACATGAGTCCTTAAAAACAGAGGAGCTTTTCCAGCTGTGTGTGAGAGATGAGAAGGAAGAATAAGGAGGAGAGACTCAAAGCATGAAAAGGATTTGGCCCATCATTATCAACTTTGAACATGAAAGAAGGAGCCTTAAGCCAAGGAACATGGGTGGATTCTAGAAGTTTAAAATGACTGTCAACTAAAAGCCAGCAAGAAAATGAGGATCTCAGTCCTATAATCACAAGGAACTGATTTCCCCTGAACAATCTGAATGAACAGGGACTGCCCATCCTAACCTGGATTGGGGACAAGGGGAAAAGCTGTATTTATCAAAACGGGAGCATTGGGTGAGACCTTCCAAGGGCTGTCTGAGCGTCTGCTCAGCGCCTTCTGACTCAGATGCAGGGAGAAGGAGATTTGCATCATACGGTGGCTTACTGCATGGGCTTGCAGTAGGCAGAATAATGCCCCCCCCCCCCAATTATTCATGCCTTAATCCCCAGAAGCTGTAAGTTAGGTTAAATGAAAAAGGGGAATTAAGATCAGAGATAAAATGTAGGCCACCAATCAGCTGACCTTGCATTAGAGAGGTTATCCCAGTTTATCCCAGTGAGGCCAATGTAATCAAGGTCTACAAAGGTGGAAGGGGCAGAGTCAGTGTCAGAGCTGTGCAGCGTGGGAAGATATGACCAGCCAGTGCCAGCTTTGGAGGTGGAAGAAGGGGCCATGAGCCAAGGGATTGAGCAGCCTCAAGCAGCTGGGCAAAGGCAAGGAAACAGGTCTGCCCTAGAGCTCCAGAAGGAATGCCGCTCTGTCCACACCCTGATTTTAGCCCAGTAAGACCCATGTTAGACTTATGACCTACAGAACTGCAAAGTAATAAATTTGTCTTCTTTAAGTTGCTACATTTGTGGCCATTTTTTCAATGGCAGCATAGAAAACTAATGCAGATGGTGCCACTCACATTCTAACGGTCATCAGGCTGGCTGATCTGGGAGGCCGCAGCTCTCCTGGCCCTCAGCTCCAACAAGTGAGCCTGGGTTTCTTCACATAACAGTCTCCAGACTCCAAAATCCAAAAAGAGAGGACAAGTTACAATTCCCAGACACTTTTAAGTCTCCTTTTGAGCCATGTTTATTACTGCTTCCTTTGCCCAAAGGAAGACATAAGGCCAGCCTAGATTCAGGAGAAGAAGAACAGACTCCGTCTCTGGATGACAGAAACTTCAGTGGATCACGCAGGGGCAGGGGAATGGGAGGGAAATGTTTGTGGTCATCTTGCAGTTGACCACATGATCTAACAGGTGCCACGTGTGAGACAAAAACACCTGCTATGAAGGGCGCCGTCCAGTTTCTGTGGCTAGAGTGGATGGAGAACGGGTCTCCTCCTACCTTCTAGGACTTCGCTTCAAACAGCATTCACTCTGCTCCCTGTGCCCCTCCTGCTACTGTCAAAACAAAAAGCGGTGACCTCTCCCTGCCTCCTCCTCCCTCAGCCCCAACTGCAGGAAGCATCCTTCAGAGGCTTGTCAGACCAAGAAGATACCTGCCCGCCAACGTGGGAATCGTGTGAGCCTGCCTCGATCATCACCTAGGGAGGGGCTCAGGATGTGCCCTGTGGTGACGCACATATGGGGACGTGAAGGTCACCTTCTGAAATGTGGGGACACCGTATAGTCCAGTTTTACAGATGGAGAAATTGACGTTCTGGGAAACTAAATGACTTGCTCGGAGTCACGAAGTGGCAGAACAGACTCAGATCCCAGAAATATTAACTCTTGGGAGGCAGCGGAACACGGAGAGACAGAGGGCTTGGAGACGCACTCGGCAACCAACCGGACGCTGTCGATTACCCGCAAGCAGCCCCTCCTCCCTCTCTCTGCCTGGCAGCACTTCAGTTTTGCTCTGGTTTCCACTCTTTTCCTTGTGGTTCAGGAAAGGGGCCCTACCCCAGCTTTGAGGAATAAAAGCGAGTGGAGCTAAGCCAGTGACAGTAGCCCTGTTCCCCTTGTCTGAAATTATAGCTGACCCTTAAACAGCATGGGTGTGAACTGTGCTGGTCCAGTTATGCATATTAATAGATGTCCTCCCACCTCTGCCACCCCCGAGCTAGCAAGACCAGCTCCTCCTCTCTCCCTTCTCCTCCTCCTCCTCCTCCTCCTCCTCCTCCTCACACTACTCAGTGTGAAGATGAGGATTAAGACCTCTATGATGATGAATGTCCACTTAACGAATAGTACATATATTTTCTCTTCCTTATGATTTTCTTAATGACATTTTCTTTTCTCTAGCTTTGTTGTGAGAATACAGTATATGATACATATAACATACAAAATATGTATTAATTGATTGTTTATGTTATTGGTAAACCTTGTGGTCAATAGTAGGCTGTTAGTACTTAATTATGTAACTGGTCCCAAGCATAGGATGCAATTCTGGTGAATATGACATTGGGAAGGCTTGTTGGAGGATTTCTAATAAATATTTTTATTGTTTACAGAAAACATATACACACAATATACACACACAAAGACATACCCTTCTTCTTCTGTATGCAATACCTGGAACTACTGCAGCCATCTTGTAGCCTTGAGGAAGACTAAACTGACAAGCTAAGCTTGACAGAGCAGAAAGATGGAACAAACTTGGATCTTGATGATGCCACTGAGCTTCTAAATGAAAGATTTTGGGGGTTTTCTTGTCATATAAAATATAAATCTTGTGATTTGTTTTTACCATTTGAGATGGAGCTTTTTTTATCTTAAAGATTTTGTAGAATAGATTTAATTGACAAGTATTAACTGGATGACTTTGAGAAAGTCATTCGACTTCTATGAGTTCATTACCTTATTGGTAAAATAAGAGGAAAGCTTCCTCACATAGATAATTGTGAGAAATAAATAAGATAATATTTGACACACAGCAGGGAATAATCCAGTGGTGGTAGCAATGGTAACTGCCATTGTGTTGTCCTTGTTAGTAGCCCAGTGCTATTATTTATATTTATTATGACCTATAATCTACCCCCATTCCCACTCCATTTTAGATGTAGTTCAATTTGCTACCCAATATGCCATTAAAATGCATATTCAGTCACAAAGAAAGCACCTGAGTTAAGGGAGTTAGATACAGTCCCACAAGTCATGCGAATGCCAGATTGTGAAGGTTGTTTGGTTCATGTCTGTACCTGTGCTGCACTAAAGCCCTCGTTTATCCTACACCTGGATCAGCAACTATCAAAAGTAAATTAGAACCTAGGTCTTCACATATTAACATGCATAGTTCTGAAAATTACAATGTTAAGTGAAAAAAACGTTATAAACAGATATATATTATATGCTGCATGTTGCCCCTTACATCAGTGTAAAATGATAATGACTTCTGCTTCTGGGAAAATGAAGCAAATATTCTTTCTGTTCTTCTCACGCAGCATAACTATATTTCTTGAATATTATATAAAAAATCAACATGCACAGAGACTTTGGAAGGTGGAGAGAAGGTGGTCAGCTGCTTAGTGACCTCAGAGCTGGGAGAATGACGTGGTGGTGGATTCCCTGGGTTTTCTTTCGGCTTCACATATGCCAGACTTGGAGCAAAAGAAGCACGCAACCAGGAGACACAGCGGCTCAGACAAAGAGACGCAGTAAAAGGCTGCCCGGCGCGGCCACAGGGTGAGGAAGGGGCAGCCCGGCAAGACAGATGCCTTTCAGGCAGCAACTGCTCTAATCGGCCCAACAGCAGGGAGAAGAGCTGTGGCCCACTGCCACACTGGCCCCACCGGCAGAGGCTGAGTGGAAGCCTGGACTCCCCCCCCC
>VSMD01002623.1:0-55739 GCA_008750895.1 Mirza zaza | reverse complement strand
TTTTCTACTGCTTGCCAGTCCTCTCCACTGCAATGTCCTCCTGGAAACTCAGATATGTGGTATAACTCTTCCTCTTTTGCCCCCTTTGGTCTTGACTTGGAAGTCATCTTCTCAGAGACACCTCCCCTGATCCCTGCATCCAAAACTGCGATCTGCTTTCTGACCCCAACCCACACACTCACTCTTGGACCACCTTCCCTGCTTTATTTTTCTCCATAGCACTTATTCAGCATTCTGTATACTTATTTATTTTATTTATTTTCTTTCTCTACCCTTTCAGTCTCTCCTTTTATAACAATTAAACTTAGGTGCAATGCTCATGCCTGTTGTCACAACTACTCAGGAGGCTGAGGCAGGAGGATCACTTGAGCCCAGGAGTTCAAGACCAGCCTGGCTATTAAGTGAGACCCCCCCCATCTCTGAAAAAATAAAAATAATTTTCTAAAAAAGGATTAAACTCTGTGAGATCAGAGATTTTTTTTTTCAGTTTTATTCATTACTGTATTCCCAGTGCCTGGCACATGGTAGGAATTCATTAAATATTTGATGAACTACTTAATATATAATATTCAGACATATTGTATATATTACACATCATAATGCTTCTATTGCATTAGAAGACCCAGTGAACAAGTCAGGTGCTTGTGCTGACATACACTGTCAGTGAGTGGAACAAATACAGACTGATCCAAGTGTGTCCTGGTGGTGACTCAGATACCAAGAGTGTCTTTGCAATAGGGGATGTGACTTTCTGAAATGATAAGTAATTATTGGTCGAGATCAGAAAAGGACAATACTCCCAGCATAGCAGAATAGTTATAAGGATGGATTCTGAACCCACGCTACCTAGGTTTGAATCTCCTGCTCTGTCATTTGCCATCTGAGTAGCTAGTCACATGATGCCTACGTGTTTCATTTCATCATCTATAAAATGGAAATATTAATCACAATAATTCCTTAGGTTGTTACAAAAATTGGATAAACATCCTTTAGCACATGGAAGCACTAAGTGTTTACTAAATAAGCTATTATTCAGTAGTTTCATTCCTGGAAATTTAGTGTGTTAAACCCATATAAAAGTACTTTATATTTAAGTGTAAAACAGTGAAGTTCTAGACTAATAAAGTAATAATCAAGTTTTTTTTTAAACCTATCTAATTATATGAGATACAGGACAGTTGTTGTATGGGACTATCTCTGTGCATTACAGAATGACCAGCATTCCTTGCCCCTGCTCAGTAAATTTTAGTAATACCCTTCAATCATCATGGCCACTAAAAGTGCCCCGTGAGGGTTGGTAGATTTTATATATACCTGTTCTAGGCCCACACACTTGTTTTGTGACGTCATTACAGATCATCTAACTAGGTAAGCTCTCTTTCTTATCTAAATCCCCATTGCTCAGTGTTCATTGCACCCTTATAATAGTTAATAAATTCTGGATTGTGTTACAGTTGAGTGTGTGTTATCCCCCCCTTCCTTCCCTCGCTACCTTTGTACACTCTCGATCCTAGATCTCTTCTGTCAGAGAAACTCTATTTTTAATTGCTCTCCACAAAAGTCATACATGGCCATTGCTAGGAGCTCTTTCTCCCTGCATGTGTTCTCCCTTATACCTCCAGAAAGATTCTTCAAATTGGAAGCACTTACTGTGTTTTCATCTACAGTGTGACTGTTACTCACTCAGTGTTCTTCCCAGCTGATGAGTGACAGGTTTTAGTTTTATCACCCTCCACCACCTGCTTCAGTTTCACCCCACCCCAATTTTTGCCAGGCATTTCCCAAGGAGCCTCTTTTCTGTAAGTATTAACACTGTTCATTTAAATGGAACATTTTTATATTAGTTATAAGGAAGAAGATCAACATTGTAGTTCTCATGGAAGGTTTCTTAGAAGTGGGCCTTAAAAAATAAATAGAATTGAACTGGGTAGGAAAGAGCAGAAAAGTTGTTTGCTAAGCAGAAGAAAAAATACTAGCAGAGATGCAATGCATGGCATGTTGGCATGGTCAAATTCAAAATCAGGACTCAGGTTGAAAACTGGAGATAAGATTGGCATAATGGAGTTAGCTTATAGAAGTTCTTAGAAGCCACAGTAGAATTGAGGTATTTTACCACTTCCTTGTTCTTTGTATTCCCATTTCCCTTGTTTTTTTTCTTTTCTTTTCTTTTCTTTTCTTTTCTTTTCTTTTCTTTTCTTTTCTTTTCTTTTCTTTTCTTTTCTTTTCTTTTCTTTTCTTTTCTTTTCTTTTCTTTTCTCCCCTCCCCTCCCCTCCCCTCCCCTCCCCTCTCCTCTCCTCTCCTTTCCTTTCCTTTCCTTTCCCCAAAGATCAGTGAATCTATCTGCTCATCCCTTGTTTTTCTGTTTGTTTTGGTTGAAGATGTCTCTTGTGGTCCCTTAATGGATGATGTTTATCTACCTTCCACACTCCCACACGCGCATACCCCACACCCCACTGGGTTCAGGCACAGATAGAACAGCACTGCCTGTCATCAGCCTAGCTTACACAGAGCAAGCTACGTCTTGTTAGGATTAGTGTCTAATTCTGAATAGAAATCTGTTTTATTATATATACTTCTTTGCAAAGCACTGGTGAAGTCCTGTCACTTTTTAAAATGAAACCGTATGTAAAATTTTTGGATATTTAATTCTGTTTATGGTCAGTGTTCTGATTTGTGTGTTAGTCATCTCCCAGCTAACAGTCTCCTGGCAGGCCATGCTTAATTCAGTTGTTGTGTGTTTATTGGCTGTACAGAATTCCACGTTGCTTAGAGTTTTTCCACCTCCAATGTCCAGACACTTTTTCTGGCTTTCCAAACCCTTCTGACTGTTCAGAATCACATTTTAGTGCAGATGTTTGAAACCATTTCTCTCTTTTTCTTTTTATTTGCCTGATCAATTTTGAATTTGAAATAATCATATTTTATACCTTTTTCCTGACCCAGGTCAGTGTTTCATCTCATTAACTTCAGAAGGCCCAGAACATAAGATTTATAACAATTTGTGCAGTACCCAAATGTATGCTGATAGAAAGAATGAACTTTTAACATTTTCACTCCAGTACTGTTCCTTTTTATTTTTTATTTTTTTGAGACAGAGTCTCACTCTGTTGCCAGGACTGGAGTGCAGTGGCATCAGCCTAGCTCACAGCAACCTCAGACTCCTGCTCAAGCAATTCTTCTGCCTCAGCCTCCTGAGGAGCTGGGACTACAGGCATGCACCACCATGCCCGGCTAATTTTTTCTACATATTTTTAGTTGTTTGGCTAATTTCTTTCTATTTTTAGTAGAGATGGGGTCTTGCTCTTTCTCAGGCTGGTCTTGAACTCCTGACTTTGAGCGGTCCTCCCACCTTGGCCTCCCAGAGTGCTAGGATTACAGGTGTGAGCCACCACGCCCGGCCTAATACTGTTCCTTTTGGTTCTATTTTTCCCAAATAGTCATGGGATTTTTTTTCATTAAGTACACATATACAAAAATGGTTTAGCAGTCTTTCTACATACCTCAGTTCTCACAACTCCCTAATCTAATGTTGGCCATGTTCCCTCTTGTCAGAAACCCATGACTTTACTGCTTTCTCTTCACTAGAGCCCTGCACATTGACCTGGTCCTTAATAAACATGTGCAGTCCATCCTCGGCCTCTCACATCCCAGTGTTTTCCTTCAGAGGCCCTTCCTCTCCTTTGCATCTAAGCCACCAGAGTCTTCAGGTTCTATCTCTCCAATTAGAACCTACTCTGATAGTTTTTATTCACACTGAGGGACAAATTGGAGGCAACAATTGAAAGCGTGTTCCTTCCCAGGGGTGGTCACTTTTTAACAGAACTCAAAGCCTTAATGTAAAGGATAACAAGCTTCATCTGCTGCTATTAAGAGGAGTTTTGGAGCTTCTCTGCTGCTCTTGGGCATGTACTGTGTATACAGATGCCCAGTAGCCCAGGAGAGGGGCCTGCAAAGATGAGTTATCATGAGCTATTTCCCAATTTGTCCTCCTTTAATTAAAATAATTAGAACCTCATCAGTAAGGGTGAAAGCGCTTCACTAACTGTCCATGGGGAGTTAGTACTGAAACACTCAAAGAACCCTTTTATAAAGTCCTGCAGAGAGGACTAAAGAATGTGGCTTTAATTATTCTTTAGAGGTGTTGGATTTGTTGGGACTCCTAATGGCATGTCACTCCAAATGCTAAAGTATCCAGCCTGTAATTCAGGAGGGGCTTCCTAAATTTAGCTTCAGGTATTCATATCCTATTTGATAGTCTTCTTCTGGAAATGTTGATAGTTTCCTGGGCCTAGAACTTATTATCTTCAGAAGAAGGGAGTGAAGAACAAAACCCATTTTAAAGCCACCTAAACCAAATCTAGCCTCTCTTTTGGGTTGGGCTTCAGATGACAATGCCTTTTCAGCCATGGCTCAGAACTCTGAAGTTTTGGAATCAGTCACAGCTTTAGCTTTCCCTCAAAGAACCTGAGTTTACATTCCTAAGTTTTCCGTCTTTTCTTGATATTTAAGGTACTAAACTACTCCAGATATCAGTTTAATCCATAGCAGACACATGGGCTATAATGACTTCTGCAGGTGGTTTGAACTATATTAGAGAACCCAGTCTTCATCTTAAACTGTCATCTGGATTCTGAGTTAATCCAGGAAACCAGTTAAAATTAGTAATGTGTATTGCATGTCTCTGATACATGTGTTTTCCATTATTTGGTCTTCTGTGCCACAGTGCATGCACACACATATGCACACACACATACACACAAAAAATCCTTCAGTTTTTCTAAAATGAGGAGAGAAGGGACTGCAGTTCCAAAAGGAAATGACTGGTATGGCACCTTGAGATTTGAACTTAGTCACGTGTTCTGAATGAAATGACTGCAAACATATTAACAGGATTTTTTTCTTCCATCTCCAACTTTTTGGAAAACACTTTAAGAAGATACTTTGGCTAACTTATAGTCATTCAAATTTAATTCTCTAAAGATACGCAAATGATTTGCTATCCATTGCAATGGAGCATGACTTGTAAAATTGAAGTTAAGCTTCCATAACAATAGTCTTAAAGAATAGGTAGGGTTCGTTAATACACAGCAGCAACCAGCTGTTCTTCGTCTCTGGTAAGACTGGGAAAGAAGGAAATTGGCTCCAACTGTAATAGAAGAGATTTACAAGACTTGTAATAGGAAATTTGTCATCAATGGAGACTATTTTAAACATTGGAACAGATAAGTTACCAATAGAAGTGGATGAATGATGTTTTCCATTGGATTTAAAATAGAATATATCATCTACTCAAAGCACTTAAAACTGATATATTAGATCTGTCTAGTAATTTTTAACTTTTGGGGGGTCACAGACCTCATTGAGAATGTGATGGACCCTCTCTCCAAAAAAACGCACACACAAATAAAACTTCACATACAATTTCTAGGAACTTACAAACTCCCTAAAGTCTGTTAGTTTGATCCTAATTTAGGACACTGTGCACTAGATGGTCTCTGAAAGTCTTTTCTAGCTTCCCAAGTGACAAGTTCCACAGCTCAGTTTTCCCAAACATTACAATGGAATCTGATGATCAAATGTCACACTTTGGATTTTGTTCCTCCAGATTTATGCTTGGCATACACAGCATCAAAGTTAAAAGAAAGGATAATAGAATAGAAAGAATTCTACTTTTGAATTCAGTTCTTTGTCCTAGAGAAGCCACATGTCTAATTTTAAAAATCGCTGGTTGGCTCCGTGTCCTCATCATCATAGAAAGGCAATACAGAACTATGTCACCAGCAATCTGTTCCCCACCCCACACCCAGCTCCAGATTCACAGATGTTAGTGCAACCTCACACGCCGTATTAACTACCCAGCATTCTTCCAAGTTCACACATCTAGCTGTATTGCTGTGATTGTTCAGCTGGGCTTGAAAACTATTATCTATTTATAATCTCTAGTCAGTTTTATGCCCAAGTTTCATTGACTACAAGTTGGAACACGACCACCCAGGATTACAAATCAGGGAATAATTTGGTCCTTTCCCTAAAATAAAGAGCTTTCATATTGTTAAGAAGAAAGAATGAAGTATTGTATGCGTCTGTGTATTTTAAACTCAGTACAGTGAGTTACCCCATATGTGGTAAAGCATGCTTCTACGTGGTTTTCCTGTTCCCTTCTAAATACCCTCTGGTTTATCTGCAGGTTCTATAGCACTCCCTTTATTTCTGTATTGGAATTGTACTTGTCTCTTTATACCTGGAATCAGGAACTCTGGAAATAAAGATTGTCTCAATATGAAGGGGAAATGCTAGTGATCTCTGGGAAATAGCATAATTGTCAGATGTCTATAATTTGTTGTCAGTCGTCACTGTGTTACAGCGGGTGGTTCCGAGGACAAACTGAGCAGCACACGGAGAGTCAGCGAATCAAGGTTTATTCGCTGGTGGGCTCAGAGGGGTCTTGCCACCAAATTCTGAGCCCCATCTCCCTGTTTTTTTTCACTTTCATTAGGTTGGGGTGGTCCAAGAGTTGGGGTCTCAGGTGGCTGATGCAATTACAGAAACCAGGTAATAGATTAGTATTAGGTTGATGAGGGTCTTCCGAGGGTGGGGCCTCAGATGGCTGATGCAATCAGTAAGCATGATTGCAGACGCCAGGTAATAGTTGGGGGTCTTCCTTGTTCCCCCATTTGATGGCCTCATATGTCTAGTATAGGGCATCATTTCCTAGGGGTGATAGTCTCGTAAGGCCTTATGTGAGCTGTTGCTCTCCAGGTTGTAGTTGTCTCTATGAATTTACTAACTGCACTTAGTATGTAGGGGTCTATAGTGACAAGGAGGAGAATGGTTATTAGCGTCCCAGCCAAAGGTAGTAGTCATAAAGTCTATTGTCATAAGTGGAAACCCTAGGTTTATTCTAATTTCTTGTTTCTTTTCTGGATTTTTTTTTTTTTTAGTTCCCTGACTTTTGTGGTTATTACTCCTGTCTGGTTTATATAGTAGCAGTACTCTTCCCCTAGGAATACACAGGTGTCCCCCTTTTCAGTAGTGAGTAGGTCTAAGGCCCATCTATTTTGTAAGGTTACTGTTGTTAGTGAGTTTAGTTGACTCTGGAGGGATAGTAGGGAATCTGTTACTCGTTTTATGTCTTCATTTAGTTTTTGGGATAACTTGTGGTGGATGTTCAGGGATGTTTTTAGGCCATCTACTCCTGCTCCTATCCCAGCAGCAAGTCCTCCCCCTATGAGGATTGATGTTAGTAAGGCCCATCTTTTCCAAGTGTTTGGGTGGGGGCTTAGTGTAGCTTTCAGTTGCCAGATTTTAAAGATAGAAACATCTAGGGTTAGGAAGACCTGGGTGTAGGTCTCAGTCCAGTTTTCTGGGAGGCAGAGGTAGGCAGTGTCTCCACAAAGAAAGACTATGCATCCTAGGAGCAGGTGGCAGTGGCATTATTGGGTAAGGTTTGGTTATTTGTGTAGAGTTTACCCAGTATGAATCCCAATATTTTATTCTCTCCTGCATTAGTTATGTGGTATTTAGTTGGGAAGTTATGGCTAAGTGGACATTGTATGCTACTGGGCCCACCAGGGATGTTTTGTTTAGGCCTGGAATTAAGATGCTGGAGTTCTAGCCCAGAGGCACAGAGATCCCAATATAGACTTGTTTCTGGAGGGGTAAACAGACCCAACATGAAGTATGGTTGGGTAGGGCCTGGAGGGTCATATTGAGGAACCGGCTTATTAGGTGAGAGGTTTCCAGGGGGTTAGTGATCTTTCATATGCCAGTAAGATCTGGCCTCTTATAAGTTGACTCTGTTACTGAGGCTATCTTAATAAGCTGAGCCTTTGTGTCTTCGAGTTGTTGGATTTTGGCCTGGTCTTGGTCTCCTCCTGCATTAGGTATCCCCCAGTGGGTGTAGTAAGTCCAACAAGCTGGTTTGTCTCTTGGGGCTTTATAGGTTCGAATATCACCTGTAATGGTGCCAGTCCAGTATTTCTTTCCCCTGCTATGGCACACCTGAGCCTGACTATAACGTGTTTGGCATGTAGGTATAGACTGTGAAACTTTGCATGGACCAGAACCCTTGAGTAATCCTGTTAGTGGAGGGAATGTAAGTCTTGGCAGAGCAAGTCTCAGGGCAGGTATTCTCTGTCACATTCGTTAGGGCAAGTGCCCCAACCAGGAGGAGGGTAAGGACTGAGCCAGCAGTAGACATTCTATAATGAGCCAAAACATCACAGTTAGAGATGCTATTTGTGGTCCAGTCTAATCTCCCAGAGCTACTGAGAAGAGGCCAATCCCCAGTAAGGTCGCTACAACCCCAATGAGGGCCAGGGCCAGCAGTCCCATTTACTCCTGTTCAATCCTGGATGTGGCTGTCCTCATTGGGAGATGGTTAAGCTGGATCTTTAGTGGATTCTGCTGGTCCTGACATGAAGTCCAGAGATCAGTTTCATTGTCTGGTTTAGCCCTTTTTACCCGGGAGTGATGGATCCACATAGTGATACCTGCAATTTTAACAGCAGTGGGGGTAACTAGTATCACAGTGTGGGGACCCTTCCAGATGGGCTCTAGGGGTGTCCTTTTCCAGTCCTTTACCCAAACTGGATCCCCAGGTTGGTGGGGGTGGACAGGGAGACCCAGGGCAATAGAGGTTTTTTCTAGGACGGTGTGGTGGATGTGGCACATAGTTTTGGCTAAGGCTTGGAGGTGTGTGTTTATATTCAATTCCCCTGGTTGTCTAATGTCTCCCCTTAATCGCTTGATAAATGGGGGAGGTCTACCAAACAGGATTTCAAAGGGTGAATATCCTGTGGGCCCCGGTGTGCACCTGACCCTGAACAGGGCTAGGCTTAGCATGTCTACCCAGGGTAATTGTGTTTCCTGGCATAGCTTCACTAGAATGGTCTTGAGGGTTCAGTTTACACGCTCTACTTTCCCTGAGCTCTGTGTCTGTAGGCTGTAAGTAGTTTCCATTTGATTCCTAGTGCCTTGTTGAAGGTTTGTATGACCTCTGCGGTGAAGCTTGGTCTGTTGTCACTGCCAAAGAAGAGTGGTAGACCGTATCTGGTGATAATTTCTCTCAGTAGAACCTTTGCCTCTTCCCTAGCCTTTTCGGTCGGGGTAGGGACTTCCTTGACCCAGCCTGAGAAGGTGTATATTACTACCAGCAGGTATTTATAGTCCTGACATTGTTTTACTTCTGTGAAATCAATTTCCACATCCTTGAACGGAGAGGTTCTGGTGTGCTGAATTCTGGGGCGGGTCTCAGCCTGACTGCTGCATCGTTTTTTAGCACATGTCTGGCAGCAGGCGCTGACGGCTGCAACGATGGATGGAAGTTTGGCGATGTAGTAGTACCTGGCGAGTAGCTGCATGAGGGCTGTTTTTCCCTAAGTGAGTCAGTGTGTGATGTCTGGAGACAATGGAGTATGCTAGTTTGTTGGGAATAAAAATATTGTGGTTCTGTAGGTGCCACCACCTGTCTGCGTCCTTCTTGGCCTTCTGCTCTGCCCACTGGTTCTCTTCTGGGGTATATCTTGGTTCTTCAGGCCACTCGGGTGCTAACAAGATTTGGCACTGGGTTGGAGTGTTATCCTCTGAACATCCTTGGCTGGCTGCATTTTTGGCTGCTTGGTCTGCCACAAAGTTGCCTGTGGCGATTGGATCTGTGCCCTTTTGGTGCCCTCAACAGTGGATGGCCACAATTTCTTTTGATTCCCACACTGCCTCCAGCAATTGGAGGATTTCATCCCTGTTTTTGATCTCCTTTCCACCTGCAGTCAGCAGTCCCCTCTGCCTGTATATTACCCCATGGATATGTATTGTGTGGCAAATGCATACTTAGAGTCTATGTATATGTTTGCCTTTTTACCCCGGGCATGTCTGAGGGTTTGGATGGGGGTCCATAGCTCCGCCTTTTGTGCCATAGAACCGCAGGTGAGGACCCACTCAGGTTCCGTAGCCGTAGATCCACAGTCACTCTTTACTCACTCCTCACTCACTCATTCAGACAGGCAGAGGTTACACATTCCCACCCTGGGAATTCCTTGCACTCAGGAGGTGATCAAGCTCCTCTTCTGTCCTCTGACGGGCCTGACTCAGACAGGTCACAGGACCTTACCTGGTCTGATGCCTCCAGACTTGATTTGACTTGTCATTCCCTCCAGCGTGTCCGATGAGTTTGGGACCCCGTGGCTGGGGGAGCCCCGGATGAATGAAGATATTCCACAAAATGGTGGCTGGCGCCGGTTTGCTTCTGTCGCCAGGGTCGCACCCGCTGCCATGCCCATCCCCGAACCCGTGGCATCAAGGGTCCAGTGCAATCGGTTTCCATGTCAGGGAACCAAAATGTTACAGCAAGTGTTATAGCAGGTGGGTCCGAGGACAAACCGAGCGGTATATGGAGAGTCAGAGAATAAACGCCGGTTTATTCACCGGTGGGCTCAGAGGGGTCTTGCCACCAAATTCAGAGCCTCATCTACCCAGTTTTTTTCATTTTTGTTAGGTTGGGGTGGGGTCTCAGATGGCTGATACAACAGGTAAACATAATTGCAGAAGCCAAGTAGTAGATGGGGGTCTTCCTTATCAACTGTACCTTAAGCTCCTAAGACAAATTCTTAACTTCACAACTGGGAGTATCTTAATGAAGTTAGAAATATTACTGATGAATAGGAGCTAAGCAGACTTGCCAAGGTCTCCTTACCATTCTCCTGGTATGTTAGTCCTTTTGACAATTGTTTCTTCCTATTTATTCTTCCCTGTACTCCCCACAAAAAACCCCTTCTGTTCCAGTTGCCTCAGTCATGGTAATACACTGCATGGAAAGCATATAAGACATGCAACGTCTATGAACAGATACTCTATAGTGTTACCTCTGGCTGTTGCTTGAGCCCTTATTAGTCAATGAAGGCTGTTTGGTAACTAGAACTGGGGAGAGGACAGGCCATCCTAGCACCCAGCCATGCTGTAGCTCTGCTTAGTGACTGATAAAGTCCCTCCCTCGGCACCCTTGAAAGTTCATTGACAGTTCACACCATTAAAGCACACTTACGTCTTTCTGGGACTGAAGTTTGAGGCAGAGATGCACATTCTGTTGCATATTTATCCTTTGTGTGTATTTCTCTTTGCAGAGAATGTGATCAATGGGCAGGATTACGAAGTGATGATGCAGATTGACTGTCAGGTAATGGACACCAGGATCCTCCACATCAAAAGCTCATCGGTTCCTCCCTACCTCCGAGATCAGCAGAGGAATCAAACCAACACCTTCTTTGGCTCCCCTCCAGCAGCCACGGAGGCAACCCACGTTGTCAGCACCATCCCCGAGTCATTACAATAGTACCTGCGGCTACCCTGGAAAACTAAGAGCGGTACCCTGCCAAATTGAAGAGCAGGTGACGGAAGTGCTGCTTTTTCTGCCTTCTTTATGACAGGTAGAGAACTGCCCTGTGCTAGAATTCAAGGGGGAAAGAGAGAAAAAAAGCTGCTGCTCCATTTTTCACCATCTACCCACCTACTTGGAAAGTACTGCGATTTAGACACGAGAGAACAGCATTTCTTCAGTGGCAAATGTAACCCTGCATCCTCCAGTGTTACCTACTGTGGAATTTTTTCCTGTACCTTTCTAAACTGCTATACCCTTCGTATTTCTTTTGTGTTTAAATGGTAATCTTCTTTCAAATGAGATCCACCTCCCCTTTTTGCCACTTTACTTATTGGTGCAGTAAAGTGAATTTTATTTAAAGCTATACAGTGCACAGATGTTTAGATGGTTTCCACTGATTGGATTTTTCATTCACTTAATGCAAACCCATTCTGGATATTGTGCTTATTCGAGAAGACAGATTTCAAAACTGTAACAGCCAAAAACACTCTAAATAGAGACGAAACTATTTGGAGCCTTAGGTAAAAGGGAAAACCCTCCAGTTGGTGAAGTTATCTTTTCTTTGGATTTGTGGTTCACACCCAAATGAATAACTGTGTTGGGGGTTGGGGTGGGTAGCAAATTCATGAGAATGAAATGGAAGGGAAGGGTCAGTAGTGGAGTTTTAAGAGAATAGATAACTACATTAATACATGTGTTTAAAAGATTGAAAATTTGATGCAATTATAGTTTAACTCCACAGTTACCACCTGAGGACTCTAGACCATAAAGTATTAGCACACATACTTAAGTCTTCTCTTTACTGGTGCAGGGCCTCATGGACCACAGGACAGATCCTTCATTTCCATTGTGAATCCCCACCCCACTACACATCTTCTATTAATATGATAGCAAATTCAGCTGAGGACTGTGGACTTCAGACTGAAGCAAGGCAAAAGCTTTTCCTTTTGAGAATTAGTATTTATTCCTTAAAGCAATACAGACAGGCAAGCTTGGATTCCTGCTGAGGGAGTGAATACCATAATATGGCAATAATTTTCACTTTCTTCAGTAAAAAGGAATTAACTCTTTTGTCCTCCTATGGTAAAAACAAAAAGAAAAAACATACACTTATATTTTACTGTACTTTGCCTACTTTCTTCACCACACTAGACAAATTATGTCTCATTTGATGATTTCACAGAAGTGGTTCTCAGGTAGCGATGTCCTCTGTGATGTTCTCCCTTCAGTTTCTAAAGTGAGTCTTCCTCCCCCTCTTTCTACAAAGCTTTTCAGTTGCTCAGTAGAACTCATTCTACAAACACTGCTTCTTATCCCAACAGACTTGCCTTTGTCAGATCTCTCCCCTTCCCTTTCCACACTGTATCAATCAATTCCTCTTCCTTCTGGCAAGAAAGGGAAAGGGAAATCATACCAACCCACAAGGGTTACATGCAGCCAGTTAGTTTCCTGCCCATGAAATTAGGCCTGGCTCCTGAATACATTTAAAGAATCACCAACATTTCTAACTCTCTGGACAGGTGCCTCTCTGCCCAAGCCAGTTAGGAAATCAGTTTAACTTTTGTAAAGGGGGTCTCTATTGTTCTATTGCCTATGAATCTGGAGTTTGAAAAGTGCTAGTTAACCTTCCTCTTTATCTACATTACAAGCCATTTAAGGTTCAGTGCAGTACTCCCCTCTGATTGGCTAACATAAGTCATTTCCAGACCAGAACATTTTCCCTGGGGACCATTTTTCTAATGGGTGCCAAGGAATCAAAAACAAAATGCCTAGAAGACCTTAAGGGGACTGGGAAGTCTTCTCATGGAGCATCTTCTCCTGGCCCTGCTGCTCCCATTCTGTAATGTGAATTAGCCCAACAAGAAGCTGCGGCCATGGCCAGTAGGCAGTGGCAACATGGCCATCCCCCAGCTGCTGATATTCTGCTAGAACTCCGTGTGCTTATCACAGTAGATAGAAATACAGTATGTGTGTGGTGATTATGAAGGGAACTCGCCTCCTCTCCTTTGCACTGACTCACACAAGAAGGAACCATCATGTGGACTTCTTGTTCTTAGTGCTTTGCTTTTAAGAAGGATTAACACCAAACCTACTTAAACTGTTACAAAAAATCAAGAAGGAAGGGATACTCCCGAACTCATTCTATGAGACCTGTATCATCCTGATACCAAAACCAGACAAAGACACAACAAAAAAATAAGCTATAGGCCAATATCTCTGATGAACATAGATGCAAAAATGCTCAATGAAATACTAGCAAATCTAATTCAACAACATGTTGAAAAGATTAATCATGATCAAGTGGGATTCATCCCAGGGATGCAAGGATGGTTCAACATATGCAAATAAATCAATGTGAATACATCATATCAACAGAACAAAGGACAAAAACCATATGATCATTTCAATTGATGCTGAAAAGCACTTTGCTTTTACTTCATCCCTGTATTCCCAGCTTTTCGTGTGCTCATTTTACCAGCTCCTCAGACTGAAGACTTCTATCGTGTCATGTTTGCCAGCATTAATGCCTGTCTTAAAGGTGATGCTTAGGAGGGAGTCACGGCCAAAGAGCAGGCAGATGTTGGAAGGGCTGGCAGCCCCAGCTGGGGAGCTAAGAGTACCGGAGAAGTGACGTGCCCAAGCAGTCGGGAGCCTTGCTTTCTCTTTTCACTCACTGGCCCTTCAGTTCCTTGTCATTACCTGCTCTTGAATTGATCTTTTTGAGATGAGAGAACAGGATTCTTCTCAGGGTAGAGTTTCAAGAAATGAGTGAAAGGCAAGTGCAAAGAAGTATTCTACTTCTTAAATTGCTGGCAACGCTATTATTAATCCCTAGGTACAATAGTTGTTTCTATTTTAATGTTTGTGTGCTAGCACAAGGACCTCTAGGAAATGGAAAGTTGCTATGCCCGAGTAATAAATTAAGCAGGCATTTGGGCTTAATTGTTTTTGGTGGGATTTACTTTTGGGGGTTACAGCAAGAAATTGTGGGGGATGTGTGTATATATATATATATATTATATATAATATTTAATTTATTAAGTTTGAAATGGGACTTTGCAAGCTTGTGAGAAAATCAGATAAACTCACGGAGGAGTCAAGTCTTCCTGTTATTAGATGATTGTTGTGCTCTTTGCGCCAATACTACTACAATCCTGGGTAGTGACTGTGGAGACTGATAGGAACAGTCTTTCTGCCTGGTTGCAATTCCCAAAGTTTTATGCTTCATGGAAGTAAGTGAATGTTTCCTCATGTTAACTACTGAGTCAGAAGTTAGGAGCTTCTTCCCCTTGGGGTTAACTCATACCCCATAGTATAGGCACACAGGTTTGTAAAGTCTTAGTGTAAACTAACTCCAAAGTTAGGAGTTAATGTGAAAGGATCAATCTTAAGACAAATTGTTTGCCATGCATGTAGTATAGAAACTTTAGATTATTGGGTAGGGTGTGTGTTTACACAAGTAAACAATCCCCCATAATTATAAAAGCTGAGAGCATCTTCTAATTTTTTTTAAATGACTATAAGTTCCAGCACGAAACTGGCATTTCTTTGCCTTTTCTTGCTAGCAAGAAGTAGAGATGGAGGTATTCAAAAGCAATAATGTTCTATGAGTCATTCTTGACTGTTCCAAATAAATTTAGGAACAGACAAGGAACTTGGGATTCAAACTGATTTTTCTATCATTTGTAAAGAGACACTGTCCTGACTTAATCCTCTTGGCCTGAGTCTTGCTCCTGGGCACGGATTCCCCAGTAGTCCCATCAGTGGGACACTGAAAGACCCTGCCACTCTGGCGTTTAGAGTGATTAAAACCAGAGAACTCTCAAGCTCTTTGCCACTTTCATACTAGTTTTTGATTCTTACCAGTTTACTAAGCTCAGGTTGTGAAACTTGACAGGAATGTATCACAGGAAAAAACTTGTATTTCACTTTCTAACACACTGAAAAGTTTCAAAGCAACTTCCAATTTCAACAATGTATCGAAGTACCCACTTCTCCTTTCACAACCTAAAGGGCCAGAGTCTGATCCGATGTTCCTTTCAGTCTGACCTCATGGAAACTTTCCATCCATGAAAGCCCTCTTTCCCCTGCATACTAAGGGGCTGACTCAGCTGCCTTAAGTGGACTGAGGCCTTTTCATGCTGTTGGCTGTTTCATACAGATTAACCACTCAAATAAGATTGCTTATGGCCAAAATTGATAGGCACTTATTACCACCTATGGACCCCATATCCCTTACCAAAATGTTATTTTCATCAGTCCTGATTCATTTTAATTTGTAGAAATTAGAATGTTTACTGCTAATATGAATACCAATTATAACTTTTATCTTAAAAACAAGAATAAAGCCTAAAAGAAAGAGAATGAAATGTAAGAAATTTTCATTTCTACCCCTAACAATATTTGGAAGAGGAAATTCCTGTTTCTCCCCACTCACAAGGATCATGATCAATTTTTAATTATCGAGGGTACAGAATATTGGACTACCTAAAAAAATGTTGCCAGAGTCCAAAAAGAACTATGCACATAAAAGAAATGCATTTTTTTCTACTTGAAAAAAGAATATATTCTGTTATATTTTTAATGATTAAGCTTAAAACTAAGTTTATTTTGGATAAGACTAGAACTTTCAGCAGTTTATGCTACTATCTGTTATTGTAAGATACAATAGAATTTATGAAAAGAATGAAGATATCTGATTAGGAGGTTTGATCTTATGTATGAATCATGTCATGGTTAGCCACTGTTACATAGTGGATATCATTCTCAACATACTGGTTTGCTAACTTTAAACATTAAGGATTTATTACACTAGAAGACTTATATTAAGCTTGAGAACCAAGGAGTAAATAAGTCATAGTTTATCATTTGCCAAGGTCAACAAATACCACACTTATTGCCCCCTGTGAAATTGGTGATCATTAGTTAAATAAACCAGGAGGCTTGGTATATCCCCCAGTATGCTAATCCCAGCTGGAGATTAGCAGGTTGACTTTCACAGCAAATGTATATTAAATCATTTTAACTCATACTCAGCCCTAATTTCCAGGTCAGTCACCAGGATGGAGGAGATGATGAGGACACAGAGCTTTAGATGAAAACTACTATGTACTATTAGCTTTAGAGATATTAGTTTCCTATTTTCATCATGTTGGCAAGTATGGTGGAGGTAAGACCAATAGTGCTTCATTTATGGAACCATTAGAACCTGAGGAAAGAGAGTCAGAGGTGCTATTTCACCAGGATTTTCTGTCTAAGGTTGTTTCCATGCTAATTTAAGAACATGTTAAAGATGAGGAGAGATGTACCATTCCTTCCCTTGATAATTATGTTGGTTTACAACACCTAAAGAAATAATGACAACAGACTATTTCATACTTCCAAGCAAGTCTTTATAATGCAATATGTGTTCTTTCTCTAAAATTCAAATAAAGAATTTTTAAACTTGGCAGCCTTGCTTTATTCTGTATATAGAAAGAAAAAAGCCCCCAAATGAATCTTCAGTGTTAGCTGGTTAGTAATGGGAAAGGAAGCCTAAAAAAGATTTTGTGGTTTGTGTTACTATTTAGATGAAACTGTTGAACTCTTTTCCACTGTTCTCCCAAGCCTGGTTAAGTAAAAATTTCCTTTATTTAAGTGTCCAGATATGTGAACTACAGTCTTATCAAGGGAAAAACATTATCTAAAAACCCATACTTCATCCTTCATCAGGAAACTGGATTACTCAGTCACACATCCAATCCTTACTAAAGGCCTGTTCCCAGCTTGGAGTGGCAAATGCCACCATGCATGAAGCTTGTCACTGCAAACTGACAGTGAAGGTTTTGTCCAGGAGTAATTAATGCAGCATCCAGTGAATGCCTAAGCCACTGCTTTAAGTTTATTAACTGTATTATCTTATTTCAGTCTTCTCTACAACCCATTTCTTAAGATGGTGACATAATTAAGTAGTTGAGCCAATATTTGGGCCCAAGAAATTTAGTTCCAGCACGTGGATTATTGAGCACTATATTGTTCTACCTCCCGAGGCATAGATCTGGCGCAGGCTCCAGAGCTAAAAGAGCCCACAGTCAGCCCATGGAGGCCGACACAAAAATACACACCATGAGGGTAACATCAGGGTTCTCTTGGAGGCAAAAGTGCATCCATTTCAGAAGATCTTAATAGACTTATTTAAAAAGTGAGACCCCCCTCATCTAGAAGAACACTGACCTCAAATCACCTCTTGTGAAGAGGAAGTTTGCAGAGATTGGAGGTACAACAGAAAAGAGAAACTGTGACTAAGCAGCAGTCTGGAGACTGGAGCCTCCAGAGCGGAGTCTTAAGAGAAGACTCCCTGGTGGCAGGAGAGCCAAGGACTTTTACAAACTGTGATGCTAAAATGTCAGTCCTCTTCATTGCCCCAACTCTTAGTAAAAGCTGATACAAAGCTTTTTATCAGTGTTGTCTTAGGGAGTGAGAGAATGGAATAGGGTTCAGTGTGGTGTAACTAGTGAAGAGGAAAGCAGGCTGGTAGTACAGCAAGATAATGCACACAGTGAAGTGCCAGTGGAAGTGACAGGCAAATAAGGGACTATCACCTCCCCGTACCCTCCACCCCCACCACCAAATCCTTAGGGGATTGTCCCCTGAGACTTCTCACTGTATGTGGGATAGGGTTCAAGCCAATTTTTGAATCTCCAAGGATAAGGGTTACACAATACACGATGTGATAAATAGAAGGCTCTTCTTGCATTATACCCTGCAATTTATCTAACTGTTCCTCTCTGGGGAAAAATTTAGACCACTTCCACTGTTTTGCCTGCCTTCTACTTACTGTTTTGCCTACCGCTGTTTCTATAGCGTGTTCCACTCCATGTTCATTTGGTGTGATCTGTACAAATGCCTGAAGAGAATCCTTCCCTGACTTCAGTTAATGGAAATAGCTGCTGCTTGTTGAAGACTTAACCTTGTGCCAGACACCATGCTAATAACCCTTAGCTTTCTTAAGCTTTACAGCAAGCCTTAATCATTGACATAGGTATCACTATCTATGTTACAGATGAAGAAATAGGCATAAGAGTTTAGGTAAGTGTCCCAAGATCTTACAACTAGTACACAGAAGAGTTGAGATTTGAAATTGTCTATCGTGGCTTTAAAGGCACATTCTTTCTGCTAGAATGCATTGCTATTCATCCACTGGGGCCATAAAGGATGACAACAGGAGACAAAGGAGGGAGGAAGAAACCAAGCCACACAACACAGGTAACCAGGGTGTGAGGCAGGTTCAGAAAAGAAGGGTGGTAAGAGGCAAGGCCCAACAGTGCAGAGGTTTCTATCACTGCCTCAGAAGGTATATACTTGACATAGTCCCAGGCTCTGCTGACACTTCCACTCTGCTCATATCCAAGAGCCCAAGTGTGACAACCCCATCCCAGGATGCAGCCACTGCTTACTCTTGTGATCGCAAGTTCTAGAAAGTTTTCACTACAGAACAAACTCCAAGTGTAGATGCTAGACTATGAAATAAAGATGTTTATGTAAGAGATCACTGATCTCTAGATCCAAAATTGAAATGGTTTGGTCCAGAGGGAAGGACATACCTTAAATAGGACATACCATATTAATAAACTGATCATTTTGTAAGATTGACTGTTTGCAACACCGTCACTCCTAAAAGCTGTGCTCATTTGGGGGGAAGGCTACCAAAAAAAAATACTGCTTCCAGTTATTTATAGTCATAGCCCATATTTTTGCAAACATCAACTGGGTACAAAGGAAGAACTGAGAGCCTTAAAAGCTACCTTAGATTTTCATTCCCTAGGTGCCCTAGTTGACTTTGGAAAGTTCCATGGTTATCCTCATTGCCTGAGGGCCCGATGGAGCTTGGATTCTTGCACTGAATTTCTTCATAGACAGTGAGCTAGAAGCAATGAATGCCCTCTGGAATTTAAACCTTTACCCCACATTCCAAGAGTTATACCAAGCTCAGCTGTGGGAACTGTACAGATGAACTAGACAATGTCCTCGTCCTCAAAGACATGTGAATGTCTCTTCCATGTATCTCTGTGGTCACCCTTCTGTCCCCACAGAGAGTAAAGATAATTTCCAGAAGAGGGTAAGATTTCTTCTGGTCAGCCTGAAAAATAAAGTGTTGTTAGACATAAGCTGCTCTCGGGAGAGCTCTGGGATGGAAGATTCATGGCCAACATTTCTGTCAAGGCCACAGAGCTCACCATTCACTTGGCAGCCGGTCCCGGGACGTCAGATGATGCATTTCACCATATTAGCTCCGTTTTTCCTTGAGTTGTTGGAATTCTCCTCTGCTAGGCAACTTGTTCACATCAGACCGACGCATTGCCCCCTCTAGCCTGGCAGCCTCTAAGAAGACAGAATTCCAGCAGCCCTCACACAACCTGCCAGGCTCTTCCCATCAAGCCACCAGCTTGGGGGAACTGGACATTCATCTTCATTTAAACAGTATGAGCAGGAAAGATGCCGAAACATTTAATCTCTTCTTTTAAATGGCTCTACGGGTCACCACCCAGGTCAGCACATCTTGACGCACATTGCAACTAGCAGCACAGTTGGGGCTAATTCCACCTCCCCAAGATGTATAATCTGGTACAAGTTGGCAGGGCCTAAACAGTCTAAGGACGGAAAAGTCTATTCATAGAAAGTTAGATTCCCTCCCCTCACCCACCTTACAGCATCTTGTACTTCTCCCTTCCTAACTCTGATCACCTCTACAATTACTTGTTAAATATGTGTTATCCCTGTAGGACAGTAACTTCAGAAAGATAGGAACCCTATCTATGTCTAATTCACTTTTTTTTTTTTTTTTTAGACAGAGTCTGGCTTTGTTGCCCAGGCTAGAGTGAGTGCCGTGGCATCAGCCTAGCTCACAGCGACCTCAAACTCTTGGGCTGAAGCAATCCTCCTGCCTCAGCCTCCTGGGTAGCTGGGACTACAGGCATGCGCCACCATGCCCGGCTAATTTTTTCTATATATATTAGTTGGCCAATTAATTTCTTTCTATTTATAGTAGAGACGGGGTCTCACTCTTGCTCAGGCTGGTTTTGAACTTCTGACCTTGAGCAATCCACCTGCTTTGGTCTCCCAGAGTGCTAGGATTACAGACGTGAGCCACTGCGCCTGGCCTCTAATTCACTTTTTTATCCCCAGTAGTGCATGGATGTTATATGCTCAGGACATGGTGCTTTGGCCATTTTAGGCTACATCCGTATTTTGTTGAAGTATTCAGCATTTAGAAAGCCACAGGTACACATTGTCTTTCCAGGAGAGCGCACGATAGACCGGCATTTGTCGCACGTGTTGGCATGTACCGGCTACCTTACCTTGCGCAAATACTCACAGAGCAGCACATTGCAGGACGCACGGGCCCCATGCTGAGGCAGGACTGCAAGGGAAACCGGAGAGCCCTGCCTTCCTTCAACAGACAGGGCATCATTAGCTTTCTCCTCCCCTTTTCATTGCTTCCTGTTGCTTTTTCCCTCTGTAGCACATCAGAAGTGGACCTGGAAAGAGGATGTGAACAAGGGGGTCTCCAAGTGAGGCCCCAGACTGCAGCAGCACCTCAGAACTTGCTAAAGATGCAAGTGGCCTGGCCGTGACCCAGACTTACTGACTCAGACTCTGAGGCTGGGCCCAGCAATCTGTGTTTCAACAAGGCCCCCAGAGGATTCTGATTTGAGTTTGAGAACCATCAGAGTGCAAACCTGGAGGATGGGAATATCCAGACTTCTGCCAGAGATGAGCCTCCCAAGGCTGCCATCACTAGGATTTCAGGGAAACACCAGGAGAGAACTGTGTGTGTGTGAGATGGACCTTTTGAAAGTCCACAGGGGTTACTTCTTGAGTATCCACGGCCTCCGGTGCTTGCTGCGTCAGCCGGCCTCCCACTGTCCTGGGTGGCTGCACTCCTAGCAGCGGGGCAGGAATCAGGGCTGTGCCCAGCCAAGCCAGCAACCACCCAGGGCCAGGGGCTGCATCCAAGAAGAAGAGACAGAACCAGCTCCTTGCTCCCGGATGTCCGAGGCTTTCCTAGGCCCTGAACTTCCAAGAAGCCCTGCTTTGAACGAGCACCCTCTGCTATGGAAGGGGGCCGGCAGCCTCCCTGGAGCAGGCAGGGCACACCAGAGACAATGCTGCCCGCCCCTCCCTCATGGCTCATGGCTCCAAAGGCACGGTCGGTGTCCCGGGCTCCATGGGCACAGTTGGCTATGGGCTCTAACCCCCTTCAATACAGCCCTCTGTAGGTGGATCCCAAACTCTGCTGTGCATTGGAATCACCTGGGAAGCTTTAAAAACTCCCGGTGCCTGGCTCCCACCCCTAGACGTTCTGACTTAATTGGTATAGGGTGTGACCTGGGCATAGGAGTGTTAAAATTTCCCCAGGTGATTTCAGTGTGTGCAGAAAAGTTTGGGAACCAATGAACTATGACTTTTGAGGCCTAGTTCTAATGTTTGTGGAGCAACACAATCCTCGAGGTCAAGGGTGGAGCAGAGTCCCAGCAACAAGAAAAAAAGGTGTTTGAATAACTAGACAGAGTCAAGACCTAGCAAATAGCTGGTGAAGAAGAAGGGCAGAGAGGTGGAGGTGGGGGCTGGTGAGTGTTGGATCCACTTGTGGAGATGATGTCAGACATTCCTCTGTGATGTTAGAATGGGGGAAATGCATGAAAATAACCATGGCTGTGAAAATGGAACTTTCTGTGAAATGGCATTTTCTTGGAAGGAGAGGGAGCAGGGAGCAGAGGGGGAGGGGAGGGGGAGAGACCCCAGCTGGAGGGAACAGAGAACAGGGACCTGCTACCAGGCCTCTGGAGAACTGGAAACGAAACTAAACAAACAAACAAAGACGAGAAGATGTGAAAAGTGCAAAGGGAGAGGAGAGAAGGTTTGGGTTGGCTTGAGGAACAGGGGAAAGAAGACGGCTGCAGACCTAGAAGAAGCTGGAAGCAACAGAAGAAACACAAGCCAGGAGGGAGAGGAGGAATCCCCTGCTGAGAAAACCACAGCACAGGAGGCAGCCAGACCCTCCCAGCCTTGGGCGCTCAGGCAGGTGGGAGGGTTTCCCAGGGGAAGGCCAAGTGCACCCCTCTCACCACAACAGCCCCTCGGGACAAAGAGCAGACGCAGTGTCTGCCAGCATACTACTCCCTCCTTTCTCCTCCTGCTCCACAGTTCCTCTCCCCTCCAGGCTTTGCAGAGCCCTGGAGGAATGTGCTCCAGGGCTCCCTCCCCACCCGCCCTGCACCCTGCGTGGCTCAGGTGAGCTGCGCAGCCTTCCGCTCCCGCTCCCGTGTGCGTGGGAGGGAGGCACGCTGCTCCTATCCTAGGGCTGGCACCAGCCGGATTCTTAGATCTCGCTCTCCTGGCTCCTCTCAGGGAGAGCTATCCAAACATTGAGTCACAGGCAGGAAAACGCCTCAAAGAGAAAACTAAGAAAAATCACACAGGCTCTTAAATTCCTGGAGCAAAGATCTGACGCCGAGTTTGTGCAAAGTCAGGGGATGCCTCATGCCTGGGTGTGATTATAACCCCACCTGGGAGGAGGAGCCATCTGAGAAGTAAAAATACCCACCGTGTCACATGAAGGGGCCCCCTATCTGAGTCTCAGCACCCTGGAGTGGCAGGCTGGTCCCATCTTCACTGGGGAGGTGCACGGGGTGGGGCAGGCACGAAGACCCCTCGAACCCCGAGCTTAGCGCTCCCCCACCCGACCTGTTTCCCCGGTGGTGTCAGGGCAGGTGCTGCTCAAGCTCAAGGAGCCGAGTGGGGCTGTTCAAAGTTGATGTCACAGCAAGTGCTTCACGATGCTGAATGTACCCACCAACCAGTTCACTCCTCCCTGGCACAGCAGGCCCCTCGGTGCCACTCACAGGCCGTTCCCTCCCCCTGATTGCCTTGCCAGCGAGGTTCGAGGGGCTCTGGGGTTGCAATGCACGACAACACTTGGAGCCCCGCAGCTGGGAGCTGCCTCCGAGGCCTCAGCATTTCCAGGCAGATGTTTCCTGTGGGAGAGCCGAGGGGCCCTTGGCGCCCAGCTCCCGGCTGTGGCCTCCCTTCCCTGCCCTGCCCCTCATACGTCCTGACCACTGGCCTGGCCTCGCAGAGGAACAGAGAGTGGACTGGCCTCTTCAGAGTTAGAAAGGCAGCAAAGCCCCGGGTCTGTAGCCAGCCACTGGCCCTTATTTGTCAGGCAGAGGAGAGAAGTGAGGGGTGGGGGGAGCCCTGCACCCCGGGGTCGGGGGTCGAGGGCCTGGCTCCTGCAGAGCGGCAGCTGGCAGGACAGGAATGCCGCAAGCCCAAGGGCGTCCCTGTGAAGGCCCTTTCTGTTGTGAAAATGCGCCACTGGGGGTGGGGGCGGGGAGGATGGCCCGTCCCTCACAGAAGTGGCCATTGTGAGGTAAAGGAGTCAGCGTGGGGCTGAGGTCTTCGGAGGGCCGAGGGGGAGTCCTTCGCTGGCGGAGAGGGCAAGCAGGGCAGGGTCCCTTCAGGGCCACTGGGGCCGGGTAGGTTCCCAGGGCTGTCAGGAGGCCAGAAGTCCTTCTGTGTGTCCAGAACTAGAGCTCTCTGGTGGCAGCCCACGTCAGCCATCAGCCCGTCTATTCTCCTGGCCAACCTCTGACAGGGACACAGAGATACCTTCCAGCGGCAGCCAGGCTAGGGAGGAAAACACACACAGGCATGAGTACCTCTGAGGTGGCCAGGTGAGGCGAGTGCCAAGGCAGGGGGTGAGGAAGCCCGAGAGAGAAGAAGGGGGAGGAGAGGATGGGAGGGTCTTTCTGTGGGAGGTGGGCTTTGGTAAGGCCTTAAGGGAAGGGGAGAATTCAGTCAGGTTGAGACGAAGAAAGGACACCTGTCAGAACCTTTCAGGGGAGGGAACAGCCGGACAAGGGCAGGAAAGGCGCACTCAGGGGCCAGTGCAGTCTTGTGTGGCAAAGGCCTGTTGGGAGGAGTAAAGCCAGCTGGGAGAAAACTTCCTGCCTCCTAAAGTCCCACTTCACTGCTAACATTGGTTTTAAATAACCCCAAAGGGTTCAAACGGCTCCTTGAACTTGGATAGCTCTGTCTCAAGAGAGTCGCGCTCTGAGGCGTTCCCCAGGCACAGCCGGGGTGTCACCCTGCAAATGTGAGTCTGTGTCTTTGGAAGTCACAAGGCACTGCTGTTCTCCAGCAGCCAAAACACACCTCATGTCCTCAGAGTCACTGAGCCCAGTGGCCTTGGGGTGCAGAATTCCTCCCACAGCTCCTGACAGGAGTCCACCTGGACCCCGAAGCTCTCGACGGTCCTCTCCGTGGCCTTTCGACTAAGAGGACAAGCCAGTGTTGACATTCCCCAACGGGGTCAGCATGTACTGAGCCCTCCTGTGAGCCCAGGGGGCTACATGGCCGATTCCTCCCAGCCATGGCTGGCTGGACGAGGGGCGGACACGTGAACTGAGCCGATCAGGGAGTCTGAGGGGGAGACGCGGCGACAGTGAGCTGTGGGGGCCCAAGCTCAGAGCCCGCCGAGGCTCCTTCTGCTGCCGCCACGTCGGGCCACATGTGCGATGAGTGAGCAGGGAGGAATGGCGGCAAGAGGGCTCTCGGAGGGGCCCCGAGGGACGGAGAGGATTGACACAGTCCCTGAGTATCTGCGGGACTGCCTGTTGTGTCCTTACAACCAGCTGTCTTCTATTGGAGCCAGGCTGAGTGGGTTTCTGCTCTCTACAACTAAGACAGCCTTGGTGGGCAGGCCAGCCCGGGCCTCCCCCAGCCGCTGGGGTTGGGCGGGAGAATTGGGCTTATCACAGAGGTTAGAGGGTGGAGCTGGAGTTCTTTTAAGGGCAGTGGGCAGACCTTCCTTTCTTCTCTCCAGCCCCAGCCTTGCCTCTCCAAACCTTCACTGAAGTTGCTATGTGACTCTGGGAAGCTCACCAGAGTTTTCCAGCCCTTTCCTGGCACCTGCTGCTATTGGCTGCACTTTAACTCCGTCAGGCACTGCCAGATTTTCCTTGGTGTTCTGGGGCCAGGCAATCTCCTCCAGAGAGCTCAGTTGAGGTCACAGGGAAAATAACCCCCCCAGCACAGCCCAGCGCCAAGCTGTTTCAGCCAGCTACCCTTTGTTCTAGTTCATTCCCCCTCTCTTTCTCATTAACTTGGCCTGTCTTACTGTAGGTCAAATTGCATTCCCTTAAACACAGAACTATGCAGTAACAGTCTGATACAACTTGTTTGCATCTAATGACTCTGGGAAAACTTTACAAGTAGAGAGCTGCAGGGAAACCGGGCCACGACACCTTGTCACCGTCAGCTCCCCGGCCACAAGCCCTTCTAATGGGAGATGGGAAAACTCACAGTACAGACAGACCTCACTTTACACCGTAACGCATTCCTGAAGAGTCACTGGTAAGCTGCTCATTTATATTCTGCCTTATTCCAGAAAAAAAAAAAAAAATCACAGCATACACCAAGACAGCAAATTAGAGAGAAAGAAAAAGGAACATAAAAAACATAAAACAGAGCCAGGAGAGAGGCAAAGGCAACGTGGACAACCATAAAAATCCTACATGCTTCTATGGGCCCTAAGCTTTCCAGCAGCTTGCATGAAAAGAGAAATCGGTTGGAGTCAGGCATAAACGGAGCTTTGGAAAATCAAATCACATTTAAAATATATTAGTGGAAACTTTGTAGTGGACATCTGGTTTTGTTTCTTGGTTTTTGTTTGTCTTTGTCTGCTCAGCAGCCCTTCTTTGGGGGAACTGGCCCTTCCTGACGTGGTGTGATGTGGGTGCAGCTGTCAATCACAGAACCCCACTCTGGTTACCAGGTAGGCGTTGGACCCCTGCTCGCTAATTACACACTTTCCTGGAAACTTGCATCTTGAATGGAGACACCTTGAGGCTATAAGTGGCTAAAACAGAGGCTCCCAGGAGGGTATCTCTAAAAGACAATGTTTTACTACTCAGAGCTGGCCTGGTTCTGTCTTTTCTACGCCCTGATTTTCCAAGTGTTCCTTTGAGTCTGTGAACTTCCCAATATCCTTCCAATAAATTCCTCTTTGCTTAAGCTAGCAAAAGTCTGTTTCTGTTGCTTATAACCAAGGACTCCTAAAGATATGCTGATAAGTTCATGTGGAATATGAGAATGCTCTCAGAAAACAAATATTCGTTCTGTATTGCTTCTTAGAAAGTTACAGTCCAAGACCTTTTGCTGGTGTCTCATGAGAGTGGGGGTAGATTGAGAAAGTCAAGCGGTCAATGGAGGAGGTGGGGATGATGTCCCAGGTGCTGTGGATGTGCGCAGGAGGCCACGGGAAGTCCCACGGTCAGGAGAGCTAAGGTCACCCACTCACCTACCCAGGATCAAGGCTTCAGAAACTGAATATTGCTCGTTTGTGCTCAATTAAATCCCTAAGCGACCATATTTCCCGTCAATTGTATAACTGGTTGAGAAACTGGGCATTATTCTGTGTCTCTTGATTTCCAGTAAGGAAAGCAGCCCATCGTCCTCACTTGAGGCCATGACAATGTGAGGTGCACAGGACATGTCCTGGGCTCAGGGACGAGCACTGCTAGAGAGTTGTGACCCTTTCGGGGATCCTCTCTTAGAATGTCCAGGAGCCTGCCCCTCCTTAAGCCTCAACCTCCCTCAGTTTCGGCAACCACATTACAGCCCACCCAGTGTGGTGGGTGTTGTACTGAGTCTGTGGGCAGGATGGCTTTGAGAATGGCTCAAATATGTACTGTAGGAAGGCCTGTGACTTTGGCCAGATTCTAGTCTGTGAAGTTGCTGATTTTCGTGTGGCCAAAATGAATTCTTCATTCATTCATTTATTCACCCATTCATTCACCCATTTATTAGATCCCTAATGGACAGGCATTTTGATCCAGCCTGTGTGCTAAGTGCTGCAGTGAGTCCCAGATGAAAAAGGAACAGCCTCTGCTTTTCAGGAGAGAGAAACCTAACAGAGATTAGATCTGTTCACAAAGACAAATGCAATTGGTACCATGCATGGTATGAGGACTATCGTTATGGCTGGGGAATTGGGCAAGACTTTGCTTGAGCGAGACCTGAAGACAGTCTAAGGCAGGTGTCCTCAAACTACAGCCCTCGGGCCACATGCAGGCCACCTAGCATATTTATCCAGCCCTCCGGTGTTTTTGCTGCCGCTACCTGTCCTGCTTAGCAGCCGGCTTGTCCCGGGCCCACAGTGTGCACTCTTCAACAGTCTGAGGGACAGTGAACTGGCCCCCTGTTTAAAAAGTTTGAGGACCCCTGGTCTAAGGTATCAAGAAGAGCAGGCGGGCAGTGGCTGGGAGGCATCTGGGAGGAGGGAGCTGCGGAAGTATCCCAGGACGGAAGAGTGGGAGTTTCAGCCAAGGCCCCAGGAGACACTGGATCTCGCATTCCAAAGGATGGGCTAGACCACGTGCAATATCCACCAAGGAGGTGTCCGGAAACTGGTTGGAGACTTTAAAAATTTTCACCCACATTAACAGTGTAAAAGAATTGAGAGTTGGAAACATTTTTTTCAGAAGATGTTTGAAGTTTCCCTTGGGGAGAGCTTTGCAGGGTCCCGCCCCTCTCCCTGGGGCAGGGCGTGCCTGCCCTCCACGGCAAGGCTGAGGGGAAGAGCGCTTTAAGTGGAACTCCTGGGATACTTAAGCCGTGTTCTTTGTTGTTTGGGGTTACAGTGGACCAGTGACTGTCCCATCTGGGAGACCCGAGGAGGGGACATGGGCTGGCTAGCTACGTCTCAGCAAAGATCACTTAGTTGGGGAGCAACCTGAATTCCCAGACTTTGTGAGAACACAAAATTTTCTGTGGAAGGGATGTGGCCATGCATGGGCACATCATAGGTCCCATCCAAGAGGACCGTTTAGGGGGACAGAGAATGCAGCTGGAGGAGTCACTGGATTTCTAGGGGCTGGGGGAGGGGAGGACAACCCGCCAAAACAGAGACGCTTTAGTCCACATGAAGAGGAAACAGCAAGAGTAGAGGGAGTTCTTCAAAGAACCCACAGAAATGCTCAGGGGAATATGGTAAACCCCTCTCAGGAGCGCCAGACCACCGTGACTTTGCCAGTCGAGTCTTGCTTTAGCCCCTTTGTTTTCCTCTCTCTCCAGTTCAACTCCAGAGGGGCAGGTGCCCAAGTTAGCCCTCTGGGGGAGTGGCGACCCCTCCCCAGCAGCAGGGTTTCGTTGATGATTAAAATTGGCCATTTTAATTATGCAACTGAATCTGTGTGGTGGTTGTTGTAATTGAAGGGGACGCTAGGACTTTTTATTACCTGAGAGTTGCCGGAGAAGTCAAGGGGCCTGTGACAGGAGCAGGAAAAGAACTGGGCTCACCAAATCAATGCATGGGGATGTCGACAGAAGAAAGCAAAGCTGTTGGCTGAGTAGAACCCGGGAGGCACTCTTGTTCAACCCGACAGGAGTCACAGGGACGTGACCAACGCAAGATTCATCTGTCAGGACAGGAGCTATAGATTTGTGGGGGCAGAGAAGATGCCAGAGGCAGGTGGAACCGCTGTGGGGGGGTTGCAATGTGCCATCCTGGGGTGGCGAAGCTGACAAAGGGCAGTGGGAATAGTAGGGCAAATATGGAAAGTAGGAAGTGCCAAGTTCACAGTGTCACCATGAGGTCTGCTGCAAAAATGTCTAACCTGAATCTAATCAAGCCTTTAGATCTAACTTCCACCTTAAAGGAAAAACTGGAGAGAGGATGTCTCAGGCCCTTCAGGCTGCTATAACCAAAATACTTTAGACGGGGTAATTTATAAACAACAGAGACTTACTGGTCACAGTTCTGGAGGCTGGGAAGTCTAAGATCAAAGTGCCAACAGATTCAGTGCAGGTTCGGTAGGGACTATGTTTCAACATAAAAATCGGGGGCGGGGGAGGGTGTCCAGGACACAAACATTCAGACTATGCAGAGGAATAAGTTAAATGACACCTGAAGGAAGTAATCAGATAAATCCAGAAGGTGATACACCACAGGAAAACCAGCATCGTTTCTTCGGCCAATCAGTGACATGAAAGAAAGGGGCAGGAGGGCAGGGGAAACTATTCTAGACAAATAGAGACTTAACTGGAGCTAATAAATCAATATTGGTGCTCATACCATTATTATATGAGACGTTGCTGTTAGGGGAATCTGGGTGGAGGGTATATGGGAGCTCTCTGTACTAACTCGGCAACTTTTCTGCAAATCTCAAATTATTCCAAAATAAAGAGCTTACAGGAAGGGATGGGAGGGCAGGGGAAACTTAAGATACAGAAACAAATTCAATGTGTGGACACTGCTAGAACCCGGTTCAAAGACCTGACTGTACAAGACATTTCTGAGACCACTGAGGAAATTAAATGTGGGCTGGGCTTTAAGGAATTGCTGGCTTTAAGGAATCACTGTTAATCTTGTTAGGCTAAGGTTATGTAGAAAAATGTCCTTCTTTTAGGAGATGTTTACTGACGTGTTTGGGTAAATATGCTGTCCTTATTTAATAAAAATAAATATGTAGGCCAAAATATTTTTAAAAGCAGATGAAACAAATTTAGCAAAATACTGATTGCTATATCTTGAGGATAGGAATATGGGTTTATTATATTTTCCTCTGTACTTTTTTGTTAATTGAAAGTCTTCATAATAAAAAAAGATGTACAATTATTATGTGTCAATTAAAAACACACAAAAACTAAATAATGGAGTGCCTGTTATTTGCCATGTGCTTTAGATGATGTTGCATTAGGTCCCCAAACGCCCCTGCAAGACAGGTCCATTACCCACATTTTAAAGAGGGGGAAAGTGAAGTTCAGAGAAGTTTGGTGTCTTGTCTAAGGTCACACAGCCAGAATGGGGCAGAGCTGGGATGTGTCCAGGATTCCCAGTGCCTCTGCGGGAGGAAAGTATCTGAGGTCTTGGTCATCAAGCTGTTGTGGAGACCCAGGGGGGGGGACTAAGAAGAGGGCCATTAAGTTTATACTTCAGGGAACCAGGAACCATCAGGGAAGTCCAAAGGAGGGACTGGGCTGGGAGTCACGGTAAGCAATTTCATTTTAGACGATGACAATGGCCAGTATTTTTCACTTACTGTTACTTGCTTTGCCATACTCAGATCTTCCATGAATCTACCCTCCTCGTAGGCAGAGTGTGGTCCTTTTCACAGATGACAGCCAGTTCAGGGAGGTTAAGTGTCTTACCCAAGGTCACACAAATGCCAGGTGAGGGAGCCAGGACTAAGGCCCGGCCCTGGAGATGGTCTTCTCCATCCACATCCGGGAGGAAGGCCTGCACGAGGCCCCAGTGGGGTTCGGCTGTGTTGCAACATGAGCAACAGCAGAATGAACCTGCTCCGTGCACTGGAGGCAGGTGCTCCCACAGGCTCACTAGGTGGAGCCTCAAACAGGTGGCTCTTGCTGTCCTCTGCCCACCTGCCGTCAGCCTCCAGGTCCCATGCCTGGCCCGCTGTCTGCTGTTCCTGCACACACATCCTGTCATTAGACAGGCTTTCTCTGTCTAATGAGGCGCAAACAGCGCCTCCCTCCCTTTCCGTCTTTCTCTGTGTCCTTTCGCTGCTTTATTTCATTGCCGCTTGGCATAGCACACATAATACTTTTTTTCTCATCTTCTACAATATAAGCCAGTCATCCTCAAACTACTGCCGGCAGGCCACATGTCGCCCGCCGAGGACATTTATCCGGCCCTCCAGTGTTTTTGCCGCCGCTGCCTGTCCTGCTTAGCAGCCTACTCATCCTGGGCCCACAGTGCGCACTCTCCAACGGTCTGGGGGACAGTGAATTGGTCCCCTGTTTAAAAAGTTTGAGGCCTCTGTGAGGACAGGGACTTGGTGTTATTAACTCAGTAAACACAGTCGAGTCGCCAGGAATTTGTTGAATGAATAAATGTATACATAAACAAATGTAAAAAGAATGGAAAGATAAATTATTAGAAATATTTTTCTCTACTTTTGTTTTTTTAGAAACAGGGTCCTGCTATGTTGCCCAGGCTGGAATCAAACTCCTGAACTCAAGCAATCCTCTCGTCTTGGCCTCGGAGTAGCTGGGGCTATAGGTTTACACCACCACGTCCAGTTTTCCCCTCTACTTCTGAAATTATACTGGTGGGAAGTACTTTAAAAAGAAAAGTAAATATATTTTCTGATCAATATCAAGCAATTAAAATGTCCTGAGTTTGGCGAGGGGTTACAAAGTTGGAGAAGGCTCAACAAGTCTGAGAGCTGGAAAATACCCATCATTTTACAGGTGAGGAAAGAGGCCGAGCAGGGTCGGTCCGGGCACCTCAGGCCTTGTGGCAACAGGTGGAGTATGACCAGGCCACTGTTCCACTCTTCACCCCCCTGAGAAGCTCATTCTGTAAGTCTTGATGTTTCCAAAGTTTAATCCCACGATAAGAAAGCTGTTTGAAGAAGTCCCAGATGTCGTGCTCCAGGAAAACATTTCCAACCGCCCAGCTTCCGGCTGTGGTCCCTCTGCAGGCCCGGCCACCCCTTCCTCTGCTCCCCGCTTCCGGTGTGTGGGTGGCACCTGGGAGATGTTCCTCACAGGGCAGGGCGAGCAGTTTGACCCTAAAACAATCAATCCACCCAACAGGATGCGCCGGCCTCCCCAGATGGCTGTTCTTACGGCCCTCTTGGTCTCCAAGCAGCAGGCGCTCCCTGATGGGCACTCTAGCTGGAGGGTCAGGAGGTGAGGAGCCCACAGAGGGGCTGGGGGAGGCTGGGAGGAGCTGCAACAGGAAAACGGCCACAGGAGTTTCAGGTTGGCACCTGATCACAGTCACTAAGGGGGTGGGGAGCTGCCGTCTGGCCTGCTGCTGGCCCGCATATCCTGGCCTGGACAGTCCATGCTGCCCGCTTCGGCTTGGGCTATGTGACTGCCTGGCCCATTCCCTGCCCTGACTCTTGAGGTTTCTCAGCCCACTCCTGGCCTCCCGGGGAAGGCCCATGCCCTGGGACCCTACCGCACACCTTGCCATCAGGGTCTCCTAAAACTGATTATTCTGTACGGTAGCTGGGGCCTGACCAAGCCCCCACCCCTTCCTCCTGGGCCTGCCTGCTCCCGAGGCCCATCCTCGCAGGCCACCCCGCCTGAGGACTCCCAGGCACTTTCTGGACACTGCAGACCAGCCCAGCTTTGAGGAGGGTTAATGCAGAGGCCTGAAGAATGGGCGGATCCGGAGCCCCTGGCACTGTGTATGAGCAGCAGTGAATAGCCCAAGCTGGGGGACAGGCACAGGTTGTAAAGGGGTGAGTGAGCTGTGCTGGCCTCTGCACACCTGGCAATGAGGGCCCCAGGAGGAGCTGGTGGTAGAACAAGTCCTGGTTGGGGGCTGGCCATTGTAAATATATCCTGTTAGATAGGTGGGTGGTAGGAAGATAACATCTCCAGGACAAGTCATTTCCTTTCCCCACCAGTGCCTCTCCTGGGGCTCACCCCACCCCCTCAAGCAGCACTCAGGCTGTGTCTCTGCTACAATTCCCAAGCCAGGTCCTGACACAAGGGCCAATCTTTCCAGGAGGGAACAGCTAGCTCCCTTCTCTGGCCAGGCAAGGCCTCTGGGCGTTGGGCTGGACCGCTGCCATCATCCACAAATCACTTTTTGAACCCCGGATATATAGTTTCCCTCCCTCTGACCCTTCTGCTGCTACCAAACCAAACTGGTGGTTGCATTTGCTCAGGAAAATTCCACCCAAACAGCCCCAAGACAAAGTGAAGTCATTGGGATATTTGTTATCTGAAAGTAAGTACAGAAAGCTGATGGGGGGGGTGAAGGCGGGGGTGGGGGGGTGGGGGGGGTAGCCGCCCATCACATGGGGGAGATGCAAGAAGGCAGGGACTGCCTGGGGCGTGGCAGAGGTGTCTGTGGTCTGCAGGACTCACAGACATAAGCTGTTCCCTAAATGAGGTGGGGGGGAACAGTGTGGCAACCCTGGGTTCTGCCCTCCTCCAACAAGCTCAGAGACGCCTGCAGAGGCTATTTTGGATGTTCTGTCTCCTGTTTTGTGTGCCGTGGAGGAAGCAGCACACTCGTGCCCGGCAGGCATTGCACCGGGCTCAGCCCTGCACTGGGAGGGCTGCAGTTCCTCCCTGTCCCTCAAGCGCTTCCCCCAAGGACCTTGTTTCGGAACCAGACCCATTTCTCCTGGAAGGGAAGTTGGGGACGGAAAGCCTGGCTGAATGGGAATGTTCAGGATGAGGCAGGGGATGGGAGTGTGGGGAGGAGGAGGGAGGTGGATTGACCGAACACTTCTTAAGGGAGTGTGGGGACAAGGTCACACTCATCAGCTTTGTATTTTCAGCAGTGCCTGACACCAGGCCGCACGGAGCAGGACGAAAGAATGAAGAGGTTCTCATGTGTTGGGTAAAATGGCCAGAAAAATAGCACAACAAAGCGAGGAAGCTGGTGGGACAGAGAGATGGAGGGGATCGATGCCACAGAATTAAAGAGAGCACAGAGGTCAGCTCATTCCAAGCCCCCGAGAGGCAGCCCTACCAAGAGAACACTCCCGAGGAACACAGACCTTGGCTCCTTCCGGCAGAGGGTCCGACACTTGGCCACACACATCGGTGCTAAACAAAATCGCACTGGGGCCAATTTTAAATTTCTTCTTTATTAAAAAAGGAAAAAGCATTTTTCTGTTTTTTTTTTTTTTTAAAAAGTTCTCCAATACATAAAACTTTTTTTTCCCGCCACTTAGCACTTCCTCCTTGCCTCCTTCACTCTGCTCCTGGCGTTGTCTGCCTGCAGGACGCAGATGAAGAAACTTTGGCCGATGGTGGAGACCTGGGAGCTGGAGGGGCCGGAGGCTTGAAGGAAGGTGGTCACTGGTCAAAAGGAGAAGTTCATTTGCACAAAAATATAAACCAGGGAGGATGAGACCAGCACATACACGTATGGATTGATCTACAATCCACATAAAAAAAAAATAGACCCAAATTGTCATTTTACATTTGTAATATTATACAAAATAATATATATTTTTAAACAGCACATACCCATCTACACACACGTGCACGCACGCACACACACACACACAAGGTGCTAGCGGCCCCTCTGTGCTTCTGCTTGCAGGGACAAGGGTGTCAGTAGGCAAAGATGACATGGTAGGTGACCTGGTGGCCGTTGTCCCAGGCATAGAGCAGGCGGTCCTTGGGGTTGTAGTCTATCTGGGTCGTGTAGGAGTACTCGTTCTCGAACAGCAGCCTGGGGACAATCTGTGTGTTGGTGTGCGTGTCGAAGGCGTAGGAGATGTTGGCGTTGCGCTGGTTGTAGCTGTCCACGGCGTACAGCACCCCGCAGATGACAAAGCAGTTGCCGTAGAAGTTGCGCCGCAGCCCCGTGCGCCACGTGGTCTCCTTCTGCGTGCTCAGGTCGGCGGCATTGAGCTTGCTCAGGACGATCACCTCCTGGCTGAAGCCCTCGTCATCCAGGGCCGGGTAGATGAGCCACAGGCCATTCTCGTCCACAGCAAAGTCCACGTCCGAGTGGCCCTGCCACCGCCAGGGGGTGGCCTCCTCGTAGGCCACGTCGTGGAGCATGGCCCAGGCAGCCACGTAGCGCTGCTTCAGGTCGTACTTGATGATGTTGCGGGTGAAGGCCCGGTTGTAGAAGAAGGCGCCGTTGTACACCACGTGGCCCGTGCCGATCCAGCTGTACGGGAGCTTGTAGGAATTGCTCCAGCGACCTGCGGCCAGTGAGAAGGCAGAGGCTGAAGGACGGGCTTGTAGAGCGATGGGAGGGGCCGTCGACCGGGGCTCTGCACACCTGGGTTGGAATCGGGGCTTTGCCACTTCCTAGTGCCTGACAGCACCTAGCTTAACCTCTCTGCGCCTCCGCACCCCCGTCTGCAATGTGGAAGTGACAGTCCCCGCTTGCCTCCCTGAGCTGTCTCAAGGATCCAGGGTGCTACCGTATGTGAGCGTGGTCCGTAAACTGCCAAGGGCTATGGGAAAGGGAGGTTGCTTTGCCATTGACTTCTGGACTGGGCTCGAGGTTGTCCCCTGTCCCGGGAGCTGGGAAGGAGGGGCAGAGCCAAGAGGCAGAGAATGTGAGGGAATGTGGAAGGGAGACCGCCCTCCCAGGAAGGTCCTTTCTCCATCAGAGGAAAGCGTCACCCTTCTTGTCTACAGTCACCACCCAGAGAGGCCTGGCCATGATTGAAACAGAGGACAGTGGGGAAAGGAAGAAGCCACCTTAGTTGGACCCCATAACACGTACCTTGTTTGAAGTTCTCCAGGTTCCGGAACTCAACCAAAGTGTTGCCGTAGTAATAGTTGGTGACGTAAATCCGCTCATCCTTGGCCAGGGGGTCCTTCATCCAGGCCCCTTCGTTCCGCCCATATGTGTTCTGGGTGGTTGGCCCCGTGATCGTGGAGAGGGTGTCCTTGCACCTTCCTGGTGGAGAAGAGGTGGGTGGAGGATTTGGGATGATCTAATGATGCCCTGAAACCTTTGCCCGCTCCTCCTCCCAGAGTCTGAACTCCTTGGCAGGCAGCCTGTATAACCTGACCCCAAACATTTTTCCAGCATATTCTCCTGCTACTCTTATCCACCCTACCCTTGACTCCTATAAAGCCACCCATTGTCCCCATCCTGGGCCACCATCATGCCACCATGCCTCGATCCTATTCTCTTGACTTCTCAATCCTAACCCTCAAGGACCTAAGATGCAAAGTCCTTTTCTGCCACCCTACCCGCCTCTGGAGACCACTCGACTCTTCTGTCCCATTCTGCCCTCACAGGACCATGCATGTGCCTCTCGTACAGGACATGGCATCTCGCATCCACGATGCTTGTGCTTCTCTCTCCGCACGCCCACCCCCAGCCAGGGTGTAGCGCCAAGGGCAATGGGGCTGTGGCTTTTCCTCGGTTGTGTTCTTGGTATTCAGAACACAGCGTCTGCCATGCCGCAGGCACCCAGCAGATGGTCTGATACTTGGGTGACTACATGGCATGAGCCGTGTGACCAGAGGAGAGGACTTTGTAGGGTGCGGTCAGGAACACCGAGTTCCACCAGCTGCTGAGCTACCCAGGCTGTTTGGGGCCGGGTGACCAACGGGACCAGCCCTTGACTAAGCAGTGGATATTCATGCCCTGGAGGCCCATCTGCCGTCCTGGAGAGCTGTCCTCAAGCCCATGTCCCATCACTACGGGGAGCAGGATGCCAGGGCCCCCTGCTGGGGAACTGGAGGGGCGAGATGCCAAGTTCCCAAATAAGGAGCTTACTCCGGTTGTAGGAGCTCCTTCAAAGATCAAGTCGGCCTTAATGGGACAGGAACTCAGCAATATCCTTCTGAGTGGCTTTTGGAGTGACCCAGTACCCAGGAGAGGCCCTAAGAGGCCACTAAAACCACAGTGGGTTCTAGACCAAATTGAAAGCCTGTAGCATATGCAGTATTATTATTAAATGTGGCCTTGAATGATATTGAAGTGACACGTGACTACCGAGGGTACATGTTGCTTCTGTCCCACACTAGGGGGTGGCAGAGATGGGAAGAGGGCAGGGAGGGGCAGTGAGACAGCCAGGAGAATCCTGCCCAATGGCTTCCTCCACCCCCTGCTGGTAGCTGGGAGCAGCTGAGCCCCCACCCCACCTGCCCTCACCACTGAGAATAATTAGTCCTTGACACTCGCCTGGGACAGAAGTAACAAAGGCCTAGAGTTCAGATTCAGGGGGTTCTCTAAATTCTAGGCCACCTCCATTTCAAAGGTGTTGCAATTGTTCCATCTGTCCTGCTCTCCCAGAAGGGTCTGGGGAAGGAGCCCGAGCCCTGCGGCTGGCAGCACAGGGACAGGCAGCTGTGCCCTTGGCCCCAAGTCGGGGGCAGCTGGGGGTGGAAGTGGGATGAACATTGTTTTCCAGGCAGGCGTCACAGTTGGTGTAGTTGGCAGGGTTTAGGCAGCTCAGTGTGGGGTTTATTAGGTCCTGATCTGACAGAGTGTGGAGAGATTCAGTCTCCATCAGACAAAGAACAGAACCTACACCCCAATGTCTCATTCCCCCGTAACTGAGCTCATCTGTTCAAGGCAATAAAATAGAAGTCTCTGGCTGAGCCCTGGCAGTAGAGGTCCGATGGAAAATATCTCATTCCTGGTGCCAAGCGGGGCCCTGACTGCCAGCAGAGAAGCCACTCTCCTCCCTCTGAACTGAGATGAACCCTAGCATGCCCTCACGAGGCAACCCCCTGTCCCCAGCAAAGCCCAGCAAGGACACCAGTTCCTTGTCCAGAGGCACCCCCAGACAACACCCCCAAACCCCACAAATGGCCACGAGGCAAGGTGCTTTCTGTTGGGTTGGCACGGCCATGCCGCCTCTCTCACAAAACACGCACATTGCAGATGGACTCCTGAACGCCAGGACTCAACTGAGCTGCCCAGGCAGTCCCAGAAACCCCTGCAGGGTCCCGACTCGGGATTGAGTCTCTGCAATGAGAGGGCCCTGATGTGGGGCGACACGTGTGCCCCAGCCTGGCTTTGGTCTTGACCCTGCCACTGTGTTGCCTCTATAATGTCACAAAGCTTTAATTTCTTTGGCAGTAAAGCAGGCACAATACACACCCTGCCTACTTCACAAGAGAGCTTGGAGAACCCACTCTGACTATGACGGTGTGGTTGGCTGAGTAATGGCCCCTAAAGATATGCAGGTCCTAATCCCTGGAACCTGTGAATGTGACAGAGGGAAACAACGGGACTTTGCAGATGTGATTAAATCAAGAATCTTGAAATGAGGGGATTATCCTGGACTATCTGGGTGGGTCCTAAATGCAGTCACAAGTATCCTAGTAACAGTGAGGCAAAGAGAGATCTGACTATATAAGAAGAGGAAGCAATGTGGTGACAGAAGCGAAGGATTGGAATGACGTGGCCACAAGCCAAGGAATGCTGGCGGCCACCAGAACCTGGAAAAGGCAAGGAATGGATTCTCCCCTCAAGCCTCTGGAAGGAACCAGCCCTTCTGATATGTTGATATTAACTCTGTAAGACCCATTTTGGATTTCTGGCCTCCAGAACTGGTAGAGAATAAATTTCTGTTGTTTTTAGCCACTCAGCTTGCGGCAGTTCAGAGGCACAGGAAACTAACACAGATGGAGTCAGCTTCTCGGGTTAGGGCAGGCATCTTTATTTCTGTAGGGAGAAGGGAATCCCTGCGTGCAGCGCCGTAGTCCTAATACCCAGGACCTCTGGACATATGTCTCCACACGCTCTCAGAGACAGCAAACACTGGCCAGCGTGCGGGGTGGCCAAGCCCAGGCAGGAACGGCAGCAGGGCCCGAGTGGCTTCAGAGCATTCGGAGACAGGAGCAAGGGAAGGGGTCAGTAAGCCAAGAGGCCCAGACACGTGGCCACGCTCTGAGGACCTGGGGCAGTGCGGCTGCTCCCACCCGTGGCAGCACACTGTCAGCCTTGGAGAGAAGACGCTGCACGCTGACTCCTCTTCAAGGGCATGACAGAAAGGCAGGCGACAGTTCAAAGGAAGTGCAGAGAAGCAAGTGCGATCTGCAACTCATCTTAGGTTTCCCCAGAGCATGCGACGCCGGTGACGTTTACTAAGAGCTTTCTAAGTGTCCGCCCACTTCATCACCCATGGTCCTGGGAGGCAGCTGGCCTTGTTTCAAAGATTACCAGGGTCTGAGAACATATAAACTTGCTCGAGTCTCAGCATCCTAAAAAAATAAATCTGCAATCAAGAGGCTCCTCTGCCCTCCCAGCTCTCAGTTCTGGTGCTCACTCGACGGGTGCTCTCGCGCTGCCCTTCAAGGTGCCCCCCCAGTGCTTTCATTCCGGGCAAGCCTCTCTTTGGGTCTGAACCCATGGGCCAGCCCCGGCGCCCCCACCCCCACCCCCTCACTCAGCGTCCACACGCTGCTCGCACACCTCCTGGGTCGTGCCTTCTCCAGCTCTTTGGCTGGTGTCTCCTCCTCAGCCCACTTTCAAACGTCACCCTTTAGGGCTCCACTTCTAGCCTCCGCCTGTCTCATCCTCCTGGTTCCCTGGGCAGCCTGGGCTCTTACTGACAGCCCCAGCCCAGGGCTTGTTTCCGAGCACCGTGCATCCACCTGCCCACTAGATGCTTTTCTCCTGGTGTCCGCCTGCTGCCTCCAACGTAACGGACTGAAAATGGAATTCCTTTGCTCCGGTTCACAGCCTGCTCCTCCTGCATTTCCCGTCTTAGAGAAAGCCACGGCGCGCCACCCATTCACCAAGCCAGGGACCCAGCTCACTCCTCACGTCCCCTCCGCCCCGCCCGCTCTCCAGCCAGGCACTGAGTGGCATCCATTCTGCCTCTGCCTCTGTGGCTTAGTTCAGACCTCACTGCCTCTTGCCTGGATCGCTCCAGTTGCACCAGCTGGTCTCTTGGGTTCATCTCTGTCCACTTGTAGCCTATTCCTCCCAGTTGTCCCTGGGCTGCTTTTCTGAGAGGCACATCTGCTTAAACCTTAGCAACCCACCATATCCAACCTCACGCGCAGCCCAGTCCCCATCCTAGCACATCAGCCCTCCTGCAGCACCACTCTTCCTTCTTGCTAGCTGCTTTCGTTCAGAGGTCTCCCTCTCAAATGCCAGCAGGGGCCAGGCAGGAACTGAAATGAGTGCACCAGGCTGAGTGTGAGACAACAGGCAGCAGCAGAGGCTGTGGTGAACCGGGAGAGCAGCACTCAAATTCAAGAATGCATTCAAATGCAAGAATGTCACGACACATTTTGGGATGAATTTGGCCCTCAAGTTGCCAGCTTGAGATCTCTTGTCTGTACCTAGCCCCTTGCATTTCCCACACATGCCCAACCCAGGGCTGGTTTTATGGGTGTATGACCTGTACAATCACACAAGGCCCTTGCTCAGAAGGGCTCGCCCTTGCTTTGATGCTCTGCTGTCGCCATCTTGAACTTCTTTATAATTTTACACTTGAACTTGTGTTTTATAAGTGAAGTCTAAAAGGACAATGGAGCATGTGTGTGAGCAGAGAAGAATGCGTGATATGCAAGGTCGTCTTCCTTGTTTCTCACTTGTATGTGGGGTTTGCTATGCCCAGTGAACACAGGATTCCAGGTGCACTCAAGCGAGACTCAAAGTGAGTACAAGGTAAGCATGTTGTTCTAGAGGCGACATTTTCCATGGGACCCCAGAGCATGCTTCAAAAGCAGAAAGAGGCAAAGGTGTTCAAAGAAACATGAAAGGCCAAGAAGCCCTCTTCTTTCTTACTTGTGTTACTTTTCTGTATTAGAAAACAGTTTATGCTAAAAAACGATATAGAAGAAGAGGGAAAGACAGGGCAACTCACAGTCTCTTTTCTTTTTAGTGCTTCTTAACCCTGGAAGCTGCAGGTAGGGAGTGTGTTGGTAAAATGTTTGCGTATCAAGTGAAACAAAAACAGATGAGTTAGTTCTGTGCAGCTTCCACTATTCTGGCTACAACTAAATACATATGTATACAGGAGCTACTAAATGCAAATGGTGTCATTTTGGTGGATTCTGCACATGAGTTGAAAGACCTTATATCAGCACTTAAAACTGCACCATGTCAACATAATGGTATAATTCGTGCTAGCAACTGAAATTTTTAATACAGACATACCTCAGATATATTGTGAGTTTGGTTCCAGACCACTGTAATAAAGTGAATATCCCGTAATAAAGCAAATATCATGATAAAGTGAGTTATGCAAATTTTTTGGTTTCCCACTGCATATAACAGGTATGTTTACACTATACCGTATGTAGTCTATTAAATGCGCAATAGCATTATGTCTAAAAAATATACTTACCTTCGTTCAAAAATAACTGTTACAAAATGCTAACAATCACCTGAGCCTTCAGTGAGTCATAGTTGCTGGTGGAGGGTCTGTCTTACCTCTATGTTGATGGCTACTGACTGATCAGGGTGGTGGTTGCTGAAGGCTGGAGTGGCTGTGGCTTTATCAACTAAGTTTATGTAATATTCTTAACTTTCTGTTGTCATTTCAACAAGGTTCAGAGCATCTTTACCAGGAGAGAGATTCCATATCAAAAAAACTACTTTCTTGTAACTCTGCATAAGAAGCAACTCTTCATTTGTTCAAGTTTGATCACCAGATTGCAGCAATTCACGCACATACATCTTCAGGCTCCACTTCTAATTCTAGTTCCCTTGCTATTTCCACCACATCTGCAAGTTACCTCCTCCTCTGAAGTCTTGAAACCCTCAAAGTCATCCAAGAAAGCTGGAATCAGCTTCTTCCAAACTTCTGCTAACGTTGATATTTTGGCCCCCTCCCATGGAGGCCATCTAGAATGGTGAATCCTTTCCGGAAGGTTTTCAGTTTACTTTGCCCAGATCCAACAGAGGAATCACTATCTATGGCAGCTGTAGACATACAAAATATATTTCTTAAATAGTAAGGCTTGAAAGTTGAAATTACTCCTTAATCCATGGGCTGGAGAATAAATGCTGTGTTAGCAGGCATGAAAACAACATTAATCTCCTCATATATCTCCATCAGCACTCTTGGGTAACCAAGTGCATTGTCAGTGAGCAGTAATAGTTCAAAAGGAATCTTTTTTTCCCTGAGCTGTAGGTCTCAACAGAGGACTTAAAATATTCAGTAAACCATGCTGTAAAGAGATGTGTGTAATCCAGGCTTTGTTGTTCCATTTATAGAGCACAGGCAGAGTAGAATTAGCATAATTCTTAAGGGCCTTAGGACTTTTGGAATGGTAAATGAGGACTGGCTTCAACTTAAACTCACCAGCTGCATTAGTCCCTAACAAGAGAGTCAGAGCCCTTGCTTTGAAGTCAGATATTGACTTCTCCTCTCTACCTAGGAAAGTCCTAGATGGCATTTTTTCCTAATAGAAGGCTGTTTTGTCTACATTGAAAATCCTTTCTGTGTAGCCACCTTCATCAGCGATCTTAGCTAGATCTTCTGCATAACTTGCTGCTTCACCTTGCACTTTTACATTCGAAGATGGCTTCTTTCCTTAAACCTCATGAACCTACCTCTGCTAGCTTCCAACTTTTCTTCTGCAGCTTCCTCACTGCTCTCGGCCTTCATGGAATTGAAGAGAGGTAGGGTCTTGCTCTGGATTAGGCTTTGGCTTAAGGGAGTGTTGTGGCTGGTTTGATCTTCTATCCAGACCACTGAAACTGTCTCCATATCATCAATAAGGCTGTTTCACTTTCTTGTTCTTCGTGTGCACTGGAATAGCACTTCTAATTTCCTTCAAGAACTTTTCCTTTGCATCCACACCTTGGCTAACTGTTTGGTACAAGAGGCCTCGCCTTCAGCCCATCTTGGCTTTTGACATGCCTTCCTTACTAAGCCTAATCATTTCTAGCTTCTGATTTAAAAGGAGAGACATATGCCTCTTCCTTTTACTTAAAGGTCACTGTGGGTTTATTAACTGGCCTAATTTCAATGTTGTTGAGTCTCAGGGAATGGGGACGCCCAAGGAGGGGGAGAGACAGGGAGGTGGAGCAGTCAGAGCACACACAGCATTTATTAAGTATGATGTCTTATATGGGCGTGGTTCGTGGCTCCCCCAAACAATTACAATAGTAACATCAAAGATCACTGATCACAGATCATCATAACAAGATAGAATAAAAAGGAAAAAATTTGAAATATTATGAGAATTAACAAAATGTGACACATTAACATGAAGTGAACTCACACTGTTGGAAAAATGGCACCGACAGACTTGTTTTGACACAGGATTGTCACAAACCTTCAGTTTGTAAAAAATAACACAGTATCTGTGAAGTGCAATACAGCAAAGCCCAATAAAATGGGTGTGTCTGAAATAGCTAATACAGAACACCATAAAAAGAGAGAGACACACACAATGGAAGAGAGAAGAAAAGCTTCCTATTTACCACGTTCAGTGGTACTTTGGGCCCTGCCTTCTGAACACAGGGCCCCACATTTTCAGTTCGCGCTTGGCCCTGACTGCTGTTTCACTTCTGCTCTTGTTGGCGCTGGTCCTTCTCACTCGATGCCACCTTCCTTCTTTGCCCGGCTAATTTTCCCTCATCCTTGGAGACAGCCAGGTCAGCATCTCTTTCCAGAAAAGGGTCCCGGCTGCCTCAAGCTCCCCCTGTGACCCACTGCAGCCTGTACCCCCCAGTGCTCGCCACGCTGGGTCACGGGCATGTTTCTGCATCAGTCTCACATACCAGCTGTGAGCGACTCCAGGGCAGGGCCCCTGCCGTGTCTGTCTTTGCATCCCCAAACCCATGGCGCACCCCCGTCATCTGGTACCGTAATTGACTCACTCCGAGTATTGCTCCTATGCTTGGAGCCCTCTCCATCGCTTTTCGAATCAAGTCCCAACTTCTGGCTCCCTTCACCATCGGCCCCCTGGGTCCCCACCTGGAAGTCCTTCACTCTCCCTTGGGTATCCCCGCGTGTGCCAGTGCATCTGGGGTGCCTTTCGTCCCCTGCCCGCCCTGGCTCACGCCCTGGGCTCTGCCTGGAGGCTTCCTCTCCGCCCTTGGGGCCTGGCGAGCTCGTGACCTCCCTTGGAGATGGAGCCCCAGGGCAGAACGGACAGGGCACCACGGCACCACGTGTGCCCATTGCTGGCCACGCTTCCCACGTGCTCAGCCACCTCAGTCACCAGTTAGCCCTTTTGTGGAAGTGACCACAGCTCCTCCACTTGGGAGCTTCACAGCCTGGCACAGTGATTTATGAGTGGACTCTTTATCCTTGTTGAGAGGCTTAGACTTCCATCCTTCATCCATTTACAAGGATAGGTTTTATCCACTTCACATTCTTATTTCTAGGGCCAGAGCCCATGCGTTGTGCAATGGCTGGAGTCCCCAGTGGCCTGGGGGCTGGGCAGGTGCACCAGCACAGACACCCAGACGGGAGCGTGCCTGTGGAGTCGGGGGCAGGGGAGCTGCCTGTCCAGCAATGGGGCAGCCGCCAGGGGAGTTCCTGGTGCAGAGTCTCGGAGGCTCCGGGGGCACCGCCCCAGCCCACGTCAGCATCGCCTTCCCCGGGCTGCGGCAGACCGGCCTCCCCGGCACGAGGCAGGCAGGGCTGGCCTTCCCTCCACGGCCAGCCAAGCCTGGGGGGCGGTTGCTGCCCCGCATGCTTTGTGGGGGAGACATTCTTCACAGTTCATGATATTTCCTAGATTCAGATGTGAGCCAGCCTCTCTCTCTCTGGTATTGTCATAAACTGACTGTCCTCTTTGTCTGCTCCTCCCCGCCCCCGCCCCCGGTCAGCCTCTTCTAAAAGACACATCAGAACTGCAGTCACTACGGTCTGGGAATCTGCAGGGCTGTGGCCACGCGCGGCACACTGTTCCGTTTCTCTGCTGCAGCCCGAGCTACTCCCCGCGCCCGGCCGCCTGGAGCAGGAGCGCGTCTCGCGTGCGATCGCCCTTCCCCGAGCCCAGCTCTGCTCACTGACGGCGTCTCCCCTCTCGCCGGCCCAGAGCTACATACAGTCCGGCCAGATGCTCGTTGCACAACCCCAAATAAATTCTAATTTACTTGTTTTTTGGAGTTTTTCTGTTTTTTTTTTTTTTCTGAAAATTTTATAACTCCCCTGAGGATAACGGCAGACACTTAAGGACATCACAAAATCAGGTCTGGAAACGCTGGGAAAAGATGTTCCTTTTAAAAGCAGCCCCTTTTACAACCACATCTTAAATAGCTCGAAAATCGACATTGCCAGACTCACCAGATAGCACACACGGACGTGTCAGAATGCCACGCTGCCCGCACAGCCAGGCCTTTCTGTGCCTCGCCCTCCTCCCACCCCTTGTTTGAAGAACACGCTACATCTGCGTCCACGACACAGAGGCAAGAACCCCAGCTCTTCCAGAAAAACATCCTCGGCATGACAGTGTCATTCCAGTTGAATAAAATATTGAACGATGGGAGAAAATGTGTCCTCCTCCCCCATCTCGCACTAGTAGGTAAATGGCTGATGGGACACAGGGTTTCTTTGGGCATCGGCATCTCAGTCGGCCCCTAGTGGAGGAGGGAAGGCACCTATGGGAGTTACACCAGGACACCCTGCTGCTGGCCAAACCCAGGGGAGGCAGGCCGGAGGGTGTTCTGCAGAAATTCAGCAGGAGCCTCCGCTCCAGAAACCTGCTGCTTCATGCAGCGAGGAACTGGCTTCTCTACTCCATGATTAGTTTGCTCCCATCATGGAAGGAAACAAAAAGGAAAAGAAAGACACTCCTGTTCCCATCTCAACCTCTGAGGCCCAAGAACTGCCTTCTTGCTTAGCTTCCTCCAGGCCAGAGCTTTTGCTCGGGGGTTTGTTTTTTTACTGGGCTGTATTTCCCTGCTCCCACTCTGCTCTTATCTGGAATTTTCACTCAGTAGGGATTCCTTGCTAAGTCACAGCCTTGTAAACTTCTTGCAGAAAAACACAGACTATAATGGAGCAAATGGTCTTTAGCAAATTTCTAGTTTCAACTGAGACCCAGAGAAAGGCAGGGGTTTGGCCAACGCCGCACAGCGACCCAGCTGGCAATGCACAGACCAGGTGCTGGGCTCCCGGCAGGTGCTCCTCCCACCACCTTGTCTCTGGCAGTAGGTGGCACCTCATTCTGAGGAGGGACTAGGGACGAGGCTGCCAAGGGAGTGGGAGATGGGGAGAAGGGAAAGAGACGTACAAGGCAAACCATAGCCTCTGTCAAATTAAGTGTATGTTTCAACAAGCATTTTGATGAAATCATTTATTCGATAGTGTTATTTTTCAGTCACTATCAGTGGTGACTTAATGACTGTTTGGTTTAGTTCTTTTTGGAAGAGACATTTGTAACTAGCTCCTGCTTTCCTTTTGTCTTTCCCTGCACTCTCCTCTTTCACTATGTCAGGTCATCTTGTGGCCATGGAGCTCCAAGGCAAAGAGTAGAGCTACATTCTCCATCCTTCTGGAACACATCTTGCTTTTTCAGACCTGTCTAGAAAACTCCTATTCACCCTTCAAAACCCAGCACAAAGGATACATCCTTAGAAAAGCTTCCCAAGCCTTCCTGGCAGCCAGGTTAAGCCAGTGCTCCTTCTTTCTTTTTCTGTTCTTAATTCCTCTGTTACAGCATTTGTCACATGACATAAAGATATTTCCATGCTCTCCAGGGCTGGGGCTCTGAGATTTTACACTGGGGCCCACTGCACTGGTTATTTCCTGTTCCTGCTCTGCTATGACTCTGGGCAACTTTTCCCCCAGTAAGAACCCCTTGTTATTTTACAGCCTGGCAAACTAACTGGAGAAAACTGAACTTAGTCATCACCAGATACCCTGGTCATCGCCAGACACCCCAATACCCATCACAAAGCCTAGTAGTACACAGAAAGCACTCAACACATGTTTACAAAACTGACTAATAAAGGTGAGATCTTAGCTCCATTAATTTATATATATATATATTTTAAAAGGAGATTCCCAAACCTAGTCACCGGCACGTTTTGAATACATAAACCCTAGACGCTAACAGTAATCATTGGTCAAAGGCGGAACTCCACTTGCCTTTCTTTAGGAAGAACTTGACCTTCTGGCCCCACCCTCTCCTTGCAACCGATTTCCAGGCTTTTTACTGAGCTGACCAGGAGGCCAAGGCCAGGTAGAAGGAACTCACCTATGACATTCCGGATGTCATCCTCTTCTTCGGGGCTCAGGGTGGGGCTGGCAGGGGTTGTGCCCTGCCCCGCAGTGGCATCTTTCCCCAGCAGGTGGGTCCCAACTGTGGTGGGAGGCACCGGGGCCGAGCGTGCATCTGCAGGCGCCGTTGCTGGCGCAGCTGGGGCCGGAGGCGGCTGAGTGGCCGTGTGGGCCACGGTGGTGGCTGGTACCTGGGGAGAAGCTTGAAGGACCGCCTCCCCCGTGGGATCCGGAGACGCCGAGGCGGTCGGGAGCGTGGCTGAGTGTGGTCTAACGGAGGCAGAGAGAGCAGGGTCAGCGACGCTGGGAGCGGGGGTCGGGGCCTGGGGCAGTGCTGAGGACAGGGGTGCGGTCTGAGTGCTCAGGTCGCTTGTCACAGCAGTGCCGGGTCCGGGACGGGTGGCTGCTGGCCTTCGGGTGGCTCTGGTCAGCAGGTCGTTGTGTCGCAGGAGCTGATCTTCAACCAGCAAATCCACTCCATTGTCACCGCTGAAAAACTCGTCTTCTGTGAAACAAGTACAAGGTTTGCTTGTGGGACAGGAGTGGAACGACGTGCAGATGGCCAAGAGCACATGGCAATTGGCAGGTTAACGGCCTTTCCTCAACACAACAGCCTGATTTAGGGATGGGGCTAGCAGGGATTTTAGAAGAAGGTAGAAAGGAGCACAGCTAGAAGCGCGTTGTATTTCCCAGAGGCTTCTTCTGAGAGGACTATGGGTGTCCTCCACCCAGGAGAGCCCTGGTGGCTGGGAGGAAGTTAGTCATCCAAGCCACCCTTTGAACAGTGTCTACGGGGCACCGACCACAACAGTGAGCAGAACAAAGATCCTTGATCTTACAGAGCTTCTGTTTAGTGGTGGCGACACAACGTAACAGGGAGATGGGTTGTACGCTTGAGGGTGTTATGGGGGAAAAAAGTAGAGTAGGACAAGGAGGGTCACGAAAGCCGGGAGGGAAGGGAAACTTGCAGTCATGGTCACAGCGGTCGGGATGGGACTCACTGCGATGGAGAGGTGAGCAGAGGCCTGGAGAAGGTGAAGGAGTTAGCCAAACAGCTATGTGGGCTGGGGGGAAGGATTCGGGGGAAATGCAGCAGTGCAAAGGCCCTGAGGCAGATGCATGCATGCTGTGGCTACGACAGCGAGGTGGCCAGTGTGGACGGAGCAGGGGGCGCTGAGAGGGGAGAGGAACAGGAGGTGAGGTCAGAGAGAGAGCAGGAGCTGCCATGTGTGGCTCGGAGGCGGTGCAGGGACTTTGGTTTTCATTCTGCATAAAACAAGGGAGGCTGCGGGGATTTAAGCAGAGATGGAATATGGGGAAGCAAAGATTTTTGTAGAGAAGACACCAAGAGCTCTAACCACAAAAGAAATGATTAATAAAGCGAACTTCATGTGTTCACGGAAAACGCCAATAAGGGACTGGAGACGCCAGCCACGAGCACGGAGCGGCTACGTGCCATGCATCTGATCCCAAAGGACGTGTGTCCAGAATATTTTTTAAAACTCCCACAAATCAATAACAACACCAAAAAGGCCAAAAACACAGCTAAAAATGGGCAAAACGATGATTCTAGCTACTGGGTTGAGGATGCACAGGACGGAGGCGAAGGCAGAGGCAGAGACCGTCACGAGGCTGCTGGCCACACTGACGCGGAGCGAGTGGCTCAGGCACAGTGGGACAGGGAGGGATGGGGACCCTCTGGGGGTTCTGGGCAAGGAAAAAAAAGCAGACAAGGGGAGGAGGCGGGCCGCAAGGAGGAACACCGGGAGAGGAAGTATTAAGCAAACAAGATATGATGATGGGGAAAGGGGTTTTCTATCTTCTGTGAAGAGCAAGGAGGATGGGGTCAAAGGGAGGAGACTCAGGGAGGACGCTCAGGCCTGCTGGAGGGAGGGACAGGCGGGAGAAGCCCAGAGTGTGGCCTTGAGCGAGTCATTCCCTCCAAGCCTCAGTTTCCTCATCTGCAAATGGGGAAGACTGGACTGGGGGCGCCTCAAGTCCCTTCCAGCCCAGCCACGCTCTGCCATGTGGTCTTCTGGGAGCCCAGAGAAGTTAAGTGACTTGCCCAAGGCCACTCAGCAAGTCGTGAGGAAATGCAGCGAGAACTCTGAATAACGGGAGCTCTGACTCCCCAGCAGTCATCAGACCGAAGAAGGGGTGACTGGTTCCCAGCAAGTCCATCTCCCCAAAGCGCAAATGGAGACCCCCCCTCCCTGCCCTGCCTCTGGGGCAGCTGGGCTGACCCCAACTCACGCTGCTCTTCGATGTCATTCTCTTCCTCAGGGACCTTGGCTTTATAGTAGGTGATGCCCCGGATGACAGTGGGCTGGGAGGCCGGGCGGCCCCTCAGGTGGACCTGCCTCTGCAGAGGCCGCTGTGGCTTCACCACCTCGGGTGGATCCAGGGGTCGAGTCTGCAGGAGCTCGATGGAGTTGATCTGCTGGGACACGGTCTCTTCCTGCAGAAACCGCTCTTCATACTGCTCCTCAGAGGGGACAGAAGGGGAGGTCAGGTCGCTGGTCAGAGGTGGCAGGCAGCTAGGGGCAGGGCTGGATACCAACGACAGCTATGCTAACAACAGCAGCCCTTCCCAAGAGCCAGGCGCTGTTCTGCGTGCCCTACGTATGTCTACGTATGTCGACTAACCTTTCCATCAGCCCTGTGGGGTAGCACCTATTTTTATCATGCTCATTTACGGACTAAGAAACTGAGGCACAGAGAGGTTATATCAATTGCCCAAGGTCCCACTACAGGTAAGTGGGAAGGCACGATTTGAACCCAGGCAGTCTGGCTAACCTTGATGCTATACTGGCCAGAGAATGCAGTTTTCCTCTCAGCTCTGGCCCAGGGTGCTGGGTGTTGACTTAGATCTGGTATAAGTTGTTTCCAGCAAGATCCATGTGAGGGGAAGAGTATCTGAGCTGGGACATGAAATCTGAGGACCCACAGACACATCCCCTCAGCACAAAGCCTAACTGTTTACAGCTATCAGAATGGGCTCCCTGAAACACACGTCACTCCCAGAACCAAGCTCTGCATTCTCCTCTTGTTCCACCCCCACCCCCACCCCCACCACAAACAACCTAAGTACTCCAGTCACCGGGCCAACTGCTGAACCTCCTGGCTCCCTTGAGCCACTGGGTCTGTGTCCGGACTCTCTTCCCCCAACATGGCTACTTATTGAAATCTGCCCATTTCTCCAGCCCAGCCAAAATCTCAGATCCCCAAGGAAATACCCCCAGACCTTGGCATTCAGAATTAATCCTTCTTCCCCAGTCCTCACTTTGCGCTTTGTGGCAGAGACTTCTAACTGACCACCCAAATCCCCTGCCCCCTTGCTCCTTACTAATGGAGACTTGGTTTTATGGGAATGGCTGTGGGACTGAATTCTGGCCAGCAAAGTATAGGTAGAACTTGGTGGGAGAAACATTTCGAAAAGTTCCTCAAAAGTGGGGCTGACTCCCCTGGGAAGTATCTTTTGCTTTCTTCCTTATTTCTCTGTCCTGAAATTTGGACACGATGGCTGGAGCTAAGCCACCATCTTGTGACCATGAGGAGATTTTAAGGATAAAAGTCACTGATTACATCTTGGAGCTAATCATATTAGCCTTGGACCACCTGCCTCCAGTGCTATTTTACCTGAAAGGACAATAAACCTTTTTATGGTCCATGACACTGTATTAGAGTCTCTTACTCAAAGCTGAGCTCAACTCCTAATGGAAATAAGTCTGTGCTTCTATGATAGCACCTCTCCCTGCCCACCTTCCACAGGCATTATTTAAGGATGCTGTTAACTCTGCAGACTGCGAGAATCTGAAAGAGTAGAAACCACCTCTTGTTCATGTTTGATTCTCCTGGATGGATGCTCCTTAATATTTGTCAAATGGAGTTTCTGAATCATAACACATCCCAGGGAACTGTCTATATTTGTGACTGGCATTTGATTTTGTCAAATCAAATGAGGTTTTAAAGCAGGCACCACAGAATCTGGTGTCCGGGCCTCTTGGTGGCACTGTGGCAATGCCACTGGGACAGTCTCAGGCAGGGAAGACTGCCCTGTCCTCTGCAGGGCTGCTGCCCACGGCCTGGCCTCCTGTGTCCACAGCATGGCAGGGTCTCTGGGTCCCGTGTGGGCCCGTCCAGTTGTGCTCCCTGCCCAGGATTACAATCACCCACCTTTGAAAGCAAAAGACCTGGGGTGCAGGGGCTGTGAGCTGACTGTGCTCAAAGTCAGAGCCACTCCACGGGTTGGTCCAGCTCCTGAGGGACAGTGGCTCCATCAGAGAAATACGGGAACCTGAGAGGCCCAGCCCTGCTCTCATGGGGACTTCAACAGCTGCATAATGAAGAGGTGGCTGCAGGGAACCATGAGCTCCCCCTCTTCAACCAGGAGGCGGTGGATGTGCCCCCACAGGCCCTGTGACTCTAGGCCTTGATGACTCTAGGCCATCTAGAGAGCAGAGCCAGTGCGGGTATAAAACCTCTGTCCTCAGATGCCCGGTGCCCTGCAGCCGAGCAGGGCCTTCAGCCACTCCACATTGGCTGCAGGGACCCAGTCACCAGGCCAACTCCCTCACTTTGCACAGGACATGCACACCAGGCTCTTGTTTTGGACCTTTACGATTTGGCCCGGAGAAAACCTGGAGGCCTCCTCATTCCCAGCCACACCCTCAAGTGAGCCTGTTTTCCCGTAACAAGAGAGTTATCCAGAGGGCACCACTGGTGCGGCACTTCCTAAACACGCGTCTTGCCCCAGGACACAGTGGACACTGGAAGGCAGGGGACACCTTTCTGCCAACCTCCCCCAGCGGGGGCCAGAGAGCTCCCCAGAAGAAGCAGGCCGACACGCCCCTCTGTGCCCGGGCAGCCCCACTCCCTCCATCCCCCGTTCTTGCTGGTGAGGTGAACTCAGCTCGGGTGCGGGGGTTCCTGGTTGGGGGCGGGGATGATGTTTTAGCCAAAGCCTATTACGGCCATGTCCCTTTATATTATTTTTAACCCTTACAACAATGGGCCAAGGTAGATATTGTTACCTACATTTTACAGATGGGGAAACAGAGGCGTGGGGTCATTGGGCAATTTGGTTGAAAGTCAGTGAAGAGGCTGGGAAGGGCACGTATTAAGCCACTGGATCAAGTAGGTCCTGGCCTGCCCGCCTTCGGATCCTGGCTCTTCTTTACATTAAGCCACACTGCCCACAGCTGTGACCACAGGACCAACTTGTTTATCATCCAAAAACTCGCCTACATCCCGAAGTCCTCAGGGCCGTGGTCTGGCTACTGCCCAGCAGACTTGGGAGATCCCTCATTTCCCCCTGGAAGGGGCTGCCGGGAGGCTGTCGAGCAGCCCCGGCCGCAGCCTTGACTCAGACGCCGAGGGGCATCTAATTGCCGGACCCTGGTTTCCCTCCGCATTGCAAAAGCAGGTTGTCATTTCTTCGTGGCAAACCCCAGGAACTGTCTTTAATTCCAGGCTCTCCGGGAAGGGTGGGAACTGCAGTTCTTTCTTCTAGCCAAAGGAGATGGAGCAAGACCATGGGCAGCCCTTGCCAGAGAACATATAATTTCCTTGGATTCACTGGCGACAGGCTGCGCTGGGCGGCAGCAGCCCCCACCGAGCTTTGATTTCCTCTCTCTGTTAATCCAAGAATCTGTTGCATGACTTCAACTCCTGGCATCAAATGTTCCCACTCCCAACCTGCCCAGCCCTCAGACCCCCCTGCCAGCCCCCCAGACAGGGACCATCTTGGAGAGAGGCCTTCGGCAAATCACCACTCTCCATTCCAAGAAACCCCTGGCATCAGCTACGAGAAGCTGCAAACAAACAACCAAACCCAATACGCCACTCACCCCCTTTTCAGTATGGGGTTCACTAAAGAGAGGGACGAAGAGGAAGAGAAGATTCCTTCTACAGGAATAGAAGACCTCCTTCTACAGGAAGGAGGTCCTACATTTGGACCTCCTTCCCCACACCCCCTCTGGGACCCGCCATCCTGGTTTGGGTGGATTGTGCTAACTTCAGCAGTGTGATGAATGGGGATTGGGGGGTGGGGGGTGGGGGGTGGGGAGGGACTTTGCTGAGCAAGGAGAAAAAGAGTTTGGTGTGTTTGATTTGGTTTGCTGTTTGCCCTCAGGAAATCTGAGCTGGGTTCCTGAACACACCACATAACGTGTCATCAAGACAACAGACGCATTCTTCAGCTTAGCCGACTGGGAAACTGGAAGCGGGGGAGGGCGAGGGACACCTGGCTCCACTGGGCAGCCAGGCCAGCTGAGGGTGCCAGATGGGCTGAGATAAGAGACTCTGGGCCCCAGGTGTGACGAGCGAGGGGGTGGCTTCAAGTTCCCTTCCAGCCCAAATGTCCTCTGGCTCTTTGGTTCATGAGCTCAGACCCAGGGACGACCCATCATGCCTACTAAACACATGCTCAGTAGCCAGCATGTCAGGGACACCCAAAAATGAGAATAAAAATAATTTTTGAAGGAATATGATACTTCAAAAAAACCATCCAAGTAGTCATCATGGGCAAAGCCAGAAAATTATTGGCCTTCCTTATAACTCATTTTATGGTTTGGAATTGTTTTTATTTCGAGTTACGTATTGGGGAGGGTGCAGGCGCCATAGTCTTTTCAGGGCTTGTTGTTGCCTCAAAAGCCCTAACCTGCCTGCTTCCCAGCCTCCGGGACACATGTGCCCCAGACTCCGAAACCCGCAGCTGCTGCCGCCGGCACCAGGCTGATGCACTTCCCTCCCCAAGAGTCCCAAGCCCACGTGCTCAGCCTTCTTTCCTCTCCTACCCCAGTTCTTACTGACCCAGGCAACAGAGTACTGCCTGGCAACGCTTGCCAACTTTTTTCAAGTCCCAGCACACAGAGAAACCAGCTCAGAGGCTCTGGCTATCCCAGACCCCGCTCAATCCACACCCAGAACTCCCTGAGGCTAACGCATTCCTCAATGGCACGCCTGGATCCCAGTCCCCAGACACCAGCGAGCCACAGCTCTGCCGTCAACCGCCAACCCTGGGTAGCCAGTTCACGTAAGCGAGGCCTTTCCTAAATGCTGGCTGCCCAGGGACCCCTTTTAGAACACTTCGTCTGGACCTGCCTTGCTAATAGGACTCTCCGAGTCCCGCCACCAAAATTTACCTGTTTCCGCTTCCACTCTTTTGGGTTATCTCCCAAATTCATGACTGCTTCTTGGACATCAGTTCAGTAAACGACCCAGTACATTAAATGGTAACGTGTTTAACCATTACCGCATAAACACAACGTAGTAGTAACTGGAGCCAAAAGAAACAGTCACCAAAGGGGGAGGCGTTTAAAAGCAAGTAGGTCTCTTGGCATCATTCAAATCATGTTAAACAGCGTCCTACTTCATGCATGGGTGACTTCGTGCTAGGGACACAACTAGGTGGGAAGAGAAAGGGGTTTAAGACCCTCTTCCACCACGCTGACTGAGCCAGGGAGACCACGTGCATTGCTGGATCTGTTTCCTCATCTGTAAAAGGATATTGATCTCTCTGCCCTGCCTGCTTTCCAAAGGTCTGGTGAAGATCTCATGATATAGTGATGAAAGCATGTTTTTAAATTACAAATTCCTTTATAAATAGGGGGGGGGTATATAATTTATCGCTTCCAAACTGGGACTTTAATCATCATGGCAGGACAGCGAGAGTGAACCATCATGGTCCCAGACAAGCCAGGACCACAACAGGACGTGTGTCCTCCTAACTTATAAATGCAGGGGATGCTCACAAAGGTGGGATGGGATAGCATGGAAAGAATGGAGGTTGGGACTCAAGGGGACCCAGATTAGAGTCCTGCTTTCAACCCTACTGAACCTCTCTGGGTTTCAGCAGTAAGTAAAATGGGGCCAGCCCCTGCCCATCAAACCCACAGAACGAATGTGTGGATGAAACGAGACCACGACTGTGAAAAGGACTGGAACCTGACAAGTTCTATGCAAATGAGAGATGCCGGTACCCAATTTCCAGGACTGTGTTCAGAGGCGCCTGGGGCTGGGGCTGGGGCTGTACCTCTGGGTGGGCGTAGGCTGCGGCCGCGTCCCTCTGCAGGGCTGAGCGGATGTCTGGCATGCTATCTAGGACATTATCGGAGCAGTTTTCTTTGCCTCGTTTGTTCATCTCAGTTCGAATTCCTTCCATGTCCTCTTTGATTTGCTCATTTTCCTTGGTGAGGTTTTTAGAAACTTCCTGAGAAGAGAAAACGTTTAAAAAGAGGATCCATTAAGGTGATTTGAAGACAAGCAGGAGGTAGCTAGCAGCCGCTTCCTGCTCAGAGCGTGGAGACACAACAGGCTGAGAAATCGTCCAGCAAGTGGCCGAGGCTCGAGAGCACACCCAGCCCCTGCTGAGGACCGGTGCCAGGGTCCCGGGCGGCACTGCCAGGCCAGCCCAGCTCCAGTGTGTCCAACTGCTGGACATCCTGCCCAAACTACCATAGCTTTTCTAATAACACTGCCATGTCCCTGGGCCACCAGGACACCTGGCGCTTTTTCTGTCATGGGTGTATATTCCACCCTTACCCAGTGATGAAGAAAATTACAAAAAACTTTATTCCCTAGCACCCCATACGTGTGAGCTGGTCACTCAATTAATGAAAGAAGGGCTTTCTAAGCAACTTTAGAAGTGGTGGCCAAAAAATCTAATCAGTCTGCTTTTCTAATGGGCACAAACTATTCCAGAGAATTTTAAAAGCATCATTTACATAGAAAATTGATAGGCTAGCTT